>JAOUQU010200455.1:0-24736 GCA_028566735.1 Ammoglanis amapaensis | reverse complement strand
ACACACACACACACACACACACACACACACACACACACACACACACACACACACACACACACACATACATACATATATCCCCTCCACACACACCTATATATGTGTGTGTGTTATATATGTGTAGGTGTTATATATATATGTACACAAACATACATACACAAAAATGCACATATAAATGAACACACAAACCTATATACAGATACAAAAACACAAATATATAATGTACATAGGTAAATACGTACACAAACACACACTTGTGTGGTTCCTTTATGATTCATAACAGTTTATAACGACAACAGGACCCTGATTAGTGAGTGATTTAAGTGGCGGTGTAAAGAACTTTTTACTTTCATGTACTGCTCAGGAGTCTAGCAGTGTTGTTCTGAATGTACATTCCGAAGCTACATGTGGGTCTCTAATGAACCTCTGACAGGGGCTCAGACGACATGCATTACAATAGTCGTAAATAGATGGAGGCATAAACACATTTGTCACCCTCGACAGGAATCGTGCAGTTTTACAGAACTTATTATGAAATATTGAGAATGAGCTTCTTATCACAAGGTTTGGCCTTAAAGTCACAAGTTCCAGAAAAATCTGTCCTTTGTTTGTCTGAATATCAAGAATAAGCAGCGTCTGTCTGGCTCAGAAACCAGACTGTTAACTTGTTAGCACTAAAATACTTTTTAACTGGATTAACAAGAAATGTTTTAGGTATATAAGTTCAGAACACCGTTGTTAACTAGACTCCCGGATCAAACGACACCAACACTTAAATTACCCACCTTGCTCCTGATGTCGTTCCTCAGACTTTCAGAGTCTCTGTGGTCTTATTCTAACGTACATTTGTAAATAGAATTTTAGAAATTAGCCTGTGGTTTACCAGCTTGAGGCGGATTTAAACTTGTTTTCTTGAACAAGAGTTCAGGCTACATTTGGTTTTCGTTTATGTACCAAAGCGTTTCGGTTAATAACCACAATCTTATCATTCAAAAAAGCTGCAGATTCTTAACGTTTACCGGGCGATCGTAATTCAGGGTTCAGAGTTCATTCAGTTTATGATGGAGAAGAGAGATAGAATAAGTAAAAGGCCGCTTTCTTTTCATGGTAAGAGAAATAATGACGTGATCTTTTAAATGATCAGTTCGAGAGCAAACATAAGTGAAGTTTCTTTAATGTTCTGTTGCCTGAATAACAGTAACATTTCTGAAAGAAACCAGTTTATACACTGTTTATAACTTATTTGCATTTCTGTGACGTGACCGATTTATTTCATGATGTAGTCATGATGTAAATACGGCCGTTAGTGTCTCAATAATGCCATCAAATGACATTTTTAAAGGACAGTGTGTAGGACACTGTAAATATGAGCTTGTGGTGTTACCAAGCTCTTGTTCCTGTAAACAGTGATGGATGTATATAGGAGATGTTTGAATGAATCAGTATCACACTGACGAGCGATGGATGATGCGAGATGACCAGGTCCTCACTACTAGTTCAACTGGTTCAGTCTTAGAAAACACCTTGTAGAAGTCTCATCATGTCTGATTCAGAATGTCTGATGTTTTTTATACTAAACCAGTTTCTCTTGCCTCTTCCGGTATTCCGGCCAATATAGCCTGCAAGCTCACGCTCATCCAAACAAAAGAACTCATTTTCTACATTGTTTGTGTGTGTTTGTGTGTGTTGTAGGAGGTCGATTTGCAAGTACTTAATAACGGTACTGGCGGTGCCACCAAACCTTTACTGAAGCCATCGGTAAGAATTAAAGATTAAAATGTTGTAGTTATGCTTTTAATTTGTAGATTAAGAATTAAAACGTCTAAACTACAAAGGAACACTTCTGGAATTATGTAGTAAACAAACCAGAATGTGCGTCAATTCCACACCAGTGCTTGATTGCTGCTGTTGGACTCTTGAGCAATAGCTCAGACCATATACTACAAAGTAAGTTTCTTTGGATAAAAGCGTCTGCTAAATGATGTAAAGAAATGACAAAATTCAGGTGGGATGTGCAGTGTAAAATATAAATGATAAAAAAAGAATAACTATGATTCAATATCTGAATTATGGTGATTTGGGGGGGGGTTGCTTTTTTCTCTTTAGCTTAGCACGTCAAACTATGATCGATCATTTAACTGCATTCTGGTGGCACACATGGTCGACGATAAAGAGGATCAGAAATATAAGAAGCAAGAAGCTTACATCAACGAGCTCCGACTGAAAAAACTCAAAGTGACGGTGAGTGGATACAGAAACCGTCCAGTGAGTGGAATCTGAGCGTCCCGTACACATCGGGTTATGTCGTCGTGATCAGGACAGGTTGTGTGTTGTGTTTAACAGAGAATCGTCCACGAGGATAAGGTGTTTTATGGGGTCCGCGCCCCCGAGGAAATCTTCAACAAGTATAAGTACCTGCTGAAGGTTTCTGATTCCTGTAACTCGAGTGGAGAACAGGAGGACTGTGTACAGAGCACCACCAGGTTAGATACACCTGTCTCACTACCTGATGTTCACAGGGGGGGTCAGTCTGTGTTATTAACCTGCTATTACTTCTCTTTATTTAGAATCAGGATTGTGCATTTCATCCTGCACCATACATTTATTAGGACAGGTGGTGAGTGAGCTGGTTATCTCTGCATTCTTCATGTTTTATGCCATTTATTATGATTCTAAGCAATAACTGTAGCCATATATCATTTTTAATTGTTTAATGATTTTTGATTTATTTAAATGATGACTTTTATTGATAGAATTATTATAGAAGCTCCACAGCGCCCCCTTCTTCTCAATACTTTCTAATGTAAAACTCTGGTCAGTTTATGTATTGTAGCTACTGTCATCAGGCACTTAAACACCAGCTGAAAGAAATTATCATCATCTTACAATAGTTTACCTGACTTGGTCTATCAGGGTGGCCAAATATAACAGACAGTGGGCCAAGAATGGCCCATGGGCCAGCAAATTTGGCAGCCCTGGTCTAAAAGTTTAGATCAAAAAGTCATCGCCAAACACTTTGGTGGTTCGTTTTTATATTCTTTTACATTCCAAACTACAAATGGAACTATTTTAGGTGCAAATAGGTGCTGTAAATTTATGATGTATTTAGAATTAACAATTTATCTCTAGTGACCCCTGGTGTTTGTATTTTTTGAATTCCTACAGAACGTCTGAAAGACCTCACCAAGCAAAATGTATTTGAGGTTCTGTTTTGTCTCCATGAGGTACTCATTCCTCCTCTGTATTAACGTTAATATTTAAATAATAAAAATATTATAAAGAATCTGAGTAATATAAAATACAAAGGTCGAATAAAATTGCTGTTTGTGTAGAGAGCACAACAAGAGCAGCTGAAGAAAGAATGGGCCAACTGGATGGCCATAGTGAATAAAAAATGTGTGACCCAACCTATAAATCAAATCAGGTAAATTGCTCGTTCTGTTTACTTTGTTGATGTTGATTTGTGTGTGTTTGCGTGTATTACGTTTATATGTCTGTATTTTGTGTCTGTGTTATATCAGGACGTATTTCGGTGAGAAGGTGGGATTATATTTTCTCTGGCTGGGTTGGTACACGATGATGTTGATACCCGCAGCGATCATTGGAGTGGTGGTATTTCTGTACGCTCTGGCCTTCTTCGATTCGAACCCGCTCATGTGAGTGAAAGAATAATAACAATAAGAATAATTACACAGAACTAGCAGGACGATGAAAAGTGCAGAAAGACAGACAGACAGATAGACAGACACCCTTTTATTTCTAGGTAGGTACAAAACACTTAGACTTAGATGGAAAGCTATTAACTTGGTAAATAACGCCAGCGCCCTCTGCTGTTTAACATGAGAATCCATCTGTCAGAATACAGCAGTGAGCACGTACACTCACAAGCTACAAACCAGAATACACGCCCCCTACTGGTCACGTGTACAACTGTTATTTGATGAAGTGCACTTCTGAATTTTAATGTGTGTGTGTATGTATGTGTGACAGTAAGGAAATCTGTGAGTCGAACGTCACCATGTGCCCAACATGTGACAAGCAATGCCAAGTGTGGAAACTCTCAGACACGTGTTTCTACGCCAAAGTAAAGTCACAAGAATTATTAATTATTATTATGATTAATTATGGAAGTTACATTTTTGCATGTTGAATGTTTTATTTTAGCTGAGCCATCTGTTTGACAATGAAGGGACGGTCGCTTTCGCTATGTTCATGGCGATCTGGGGTGAGAGAGATTAAGTTAATCATGTTAGTTTTTAATGAAGCCAATGAATGTGAGCGAGGACTAATTACAATTCCTCGACTTCATGCTCCTCTATAGCCACGCTGTTCCTGGAGCTGTGGAAAAGGCATCGATCTCGTTACGTCAGCAAGTGGAAAGTGTTCGACTGGTGCGAACTAGAGGTAGAGTTCATTTCTTCTCTCAAAACAAGTACAGGTCAAATGTACAAGTCGCTAGCACACCAGTACAGAGATTCTGAACTTCCGAGTTCGGTTCTTGGCTCTCTAACAATTTGCTGTGGTGGGAAGTGAACAGATTAAATGGCAGGGGTCAAGCGTGGCTCTACTGAAGACACACGACACCCAAAATATAAATAGAAAAGATAGATAAAGCAACGTGAAGCAAAGTAAAACAAACATAAAGCATTAATTTAAGTATTAAAACAAGGAATCTAAACGTGAACTGAAAAAGATTCGGTTTAGAGGCTCAAAGTAATGACATTATATATAGCTATCTATGTAGGTGTGTATATATATTATTAAGCATATCATAAAGAACAAATTCTCATTTACAATGGCTGTCCCACGAGCAAAAGTGACACTCAAAGTAACAAAAACGAGCTACACAAAGCACCAATACGAAACAGAAGCAGCACAAACGCACTTTGCAAATGATTCTTTAAAAGTTCTTTCAAGTTTCCTCAAGTGATTCGACTAAGGTGTTTAAATCTGGTTTTGTTTGATCGACAGGAGGAGCTGATCCTGGAGATTGTGAACGACCCCAAGGGTCAACCCAAACTGTACACACACTCGTACTTCCACAGTACCCTCATCCTCCTGCTGGTCACCATAGTGGTAAGACATTCTTAAACATCCTTCGTATTTAGTTCCATCTGTGATGTGTATATTGTATAGTAATGTGTGTGTGTGTGTAGTTGGTGGTGATCATCGGCCTGACCCACGCCCTGGTCATCTCCCGCGTGGTGTCAGCCATGCTCCTGGCGGAGAGCGAATGGAAGTTTTTGAGTGAGAACGCCAACCTGCTGGCGAGGATCCTGGGAGCCGTTCTGCATTACATTACCATGCAGATCATGACACGGGTACGAAGGGGTGGTATTAAAATATTGCTCTCCAGAAAAGTACTATCACTCTGAAGCAAAGTTATGAATCTAACAATTTCTAATGAGCTGTAACTTGTAAATGTAACTGCCACATCGTGCCCTGCGCAAACAACAAACATGTGACAATTGTTATGACATCACAAGAGTGATTTACACAGGTATTTACAGTACAGAGAATCCAACACCTTCCTAATCTTGGTGCGTGTGTGTTCATTTTATATTTGTGTTTGTTTTTGCAGGTGAACAAAATTGTGGCTTTTAAGCTGTGTCAGCTCGGTAGGTAGAATCCTACAATATTAGTTATTATACTAGAACGCTATACCAACACTATTGTGATACCAACATGGTTCGGATGTGTGTCTATTCCAGAGAAGACTCGCTCTATGGCCGCCACTGAGAGAAGTTATACAGTGAAGATGTTCACCTTCCAGTTCTTCACGCTCTTCTCCTCGCTCATCTACGTGGCGTTTTTCCTGGGCAGGTAATAATCACGGCACGTCTCACAATCCTGCTGCTAATAAACACTCGTCACGAACATCATTACTGAAGCTTTGCTTCTGATTCTCAGGATCAACGGCTACCCGGGGAACTACGTGAGGATAGCGGGGAAATGGAGACTGGAGGAGGTACAGGATTTATACTTCACTCGGGATACTAGGGATCGAATAATAATTCACCAAGAATCAAGTCACTCGAGGTGCAATGTGAATTATTTAAATGAATTCACATTCACTTTGTGTGTCTGATAAGTCGTCCGGCGTGACTAGAGCTTCCCAGGAGCAGAATACTAAACTAATTTGGGAGGAAAAGGGGGTGAAATTTAGGGGGCACGTTTAAGGAGAGGAAACCAGACGCTTTTATTTACAGCGTACACAAATGCTGGAAGTGACTCCATATCCTGTTTGCCTGCATGTACGACCTGGTGGAAGTTCTGAATGTAAAGTTTAGCTTTATTTTGTTTGTAAAATACTTCGCTTGATTGCTACCGGTTCCACCAAGGCAGCCTATTTTTGACCAGATCAAAGTCAGAAGTCGAGACGAAAGTATAATTTGAACTAGTGTTTAACTGCCTATAATGCTGCAATACATAAACTAACCACTGTATTACATACAATCGATAGTGGTGAGTAAGGGGGCGCTGTGGAGCTCAGCATTCAGTCTGGGTTGCCAGATTGGAATTGCTTTAGCAGGTTGACAAAAAATGGGCTGGCTTGTGTTTGTGTGAGAGAGAGAGAGAGGGAGAAAGAGAGAGAGAGAGAGACTCAGTATATGTTACTCTAATAAAAAATTAAAAAAGTATGCTTTTTAATTTTATCTTTTTAACGTTTCAGTGCCACCCCAGTGGCTGCCTCACTGACCTCTTCATCCAGATGGCCATCATTCTGATTCTCAAGCAAATCCTCAACAACATCTTCGAATTTGCTGGACCGTGAGTCTCCTTCACGTTTTAATCTGTACCTGAGGTTCTATATACGTGTTCTAGGAAGCGTGTGCTAAACGTGGTAATAATACAGTGAAACCGAATGCAAGTGTAACTGTTAGCCATGTATGATCCGATATTTATTTGGGGAGTACTAATGATTTGGGGCTGGTGATGGCTGGGTAAAAAGGGTTTAATAATAGCTGCTTATTTTATGAAGAATAACTTCTACCTTTATTGTTAAATGGACAGAAAAGCGTCTTTTTCCGAGCTCATGTAATTGTGATGAGTGAAAATACTAAAACTCATGATCTGATTGTCCCTGATGAACCTGCACATCTTCCCACAGTTGGTTTAAGGTGTTTTGGACCAGAATGGGATTTAAAAAGAAGCTGAAGAAATGTGGGAGCTGCAGGAGCAAATGTGATCGGAATAATCACGAGTCGGAGCTCTGCGACCTGTGTAACCTACAGGACTGGCTGAGTAACTACAACCTGATCAACGTTGATGCTTTCAGTCTCTTCAATGAGTTCTTAGAAATGGGTGGGTGTGGGTTCGACTCCCTACATTCTACATATGCGTACGTGTATGTTTTTCACTTGAAGATTTTTTTTTTACTTTTTAAAGAAACTTTCATTACTGGATAAAAATAAAACACGTTAAAATCATATTTTGGGGGAAATGCTGCAATAAACAGGGTCATAAGTGCATAAAAACGCACCGCAATCTGGCAACCCGGTACACATTTATTCAATAAGCATGTCATAACTTTATATAACCCAATGTACAATCTAATAACGGTGTATATAGAGTTTATAACTATATATAACCACTGGGTTCTAGAGGATGAAAATGTTGGATGTTCTGTACTAAATCAAACAATTTTTTAATCATATTAGAAATAAAAACTATTATTGTGAGATTTAGAGCTACTCGTAATGTCAGTATTATACAGGTGAGACAAACAGCGCCCCCTTCAGTTCAAAAGTAACTCAGTAACTTTTTACTGAACTTTATTTTAGGTAATACTTTCTACATTACTGTTCTGATCTGTGTTTATATTGTTTTTTTTTCCGACAGTCATTCAGTTCAGTTTTACTACGATCTTTGTGGCTGCGTGTCCGCTGGCTCCTTTATTTGCGCTCATGAACAACATATTTGAAATACGACTGGATGCCATTAAAATGTTGCGCTTGGAGCGCCGCATAGTGCCAAAAAAGACGAATGACATTGGTAAGATTTCTTCATTTATTAGAAACTGTAATTCATCTCTCATTTTTAAATAGATCATGCAAATGTTTCTGCAAAGTTCACAGTGGGTATAATACACGACCAGTAGGGGGCGTGTGTTCTGAAATTTTAAATGCACACTTTGCATTTAAAACAGATACAGCGACTATAATCGAATCGTATCAATCGTATCGTATTCTTGCTGAGTGGTTGCATCTCGAGGGGGCGCTGATGAATATTTTTCTGCTATTCTGATGTCTGTGTTACGTTATGATCAGGTGTGTGGACTATGGTGTTGGAGGCGGTGGGTGTGACGGCGGTCATTGCTAACGGACTGGTCATCGGTATCTCATCCGAGTTCGTCCCCCGTCTGCTGTACCGCTATCGTTTTGGACCGTGTGCTAACCGGACAGCTACCGACCTGCAGTCAGTATCCGAATTCCATATTGACACAATATCTGCATTAGGGCTTTTGGGTTTGTGTGTGTTGCTTGTATATAAGATGTGATATACATGATCACATTTTATTATGATCCTGTGTATATAAAATATAAAGAAAACTGTAAAAAATAATTGTGCAGAATCTGCTAGTTTTGTTGACCATTTGTGTGCGTGTCTGTGTGTGTGTGTGTGTGTGTTTGAAGGTGTATGGCGGGCTACACGGACTATACACTCACCACGGCGTACATGTCCGATATAAACGTACGGCAGGAATTCACACCGTCTCAGATGATAACATCCACCGGCCTTAATGTCACAGAATGCAGGTGAGATCCGAATCATTTACCCTGAATCATTCACATCGAATCATTTACCCTGAATCATTCACATCGAATCATTTACCCCGAATCATTCACATCGAATCATTTACCCCGAATCATTCACATCGAATCATTTACCCTGAATCATTCACATCAAATCATTTACCCTGAATCATTCACATCGAATCATTTACCCCGAATCATTCACGTCGAATCATTTACCCTGAATCATTCGGTTGGGCCACTAATGGTCGTGTTTCTGGTTCTGTAGTTATAAGGATTACCGGAACAGTTCGGACCACACCTACACTTCTCAGTACTGGCTCATACTAGCGGCTCGCTTCGCCTTCGTCATTCTGTTTGAGGTCAATTACTTTTATCTATTTCTTTTATTAATTTAAGTATTTTTATTTAAAGTTTATTTTTCTGCTTATTTTCCATTTCGTCTATTTAATTAGCTTTGTATTTTTTATTTAGATTTTCGATTTAGATTTTTTAGATTTTTTTTTTATTTTAAGTTATTTAAATATACGTATTTAATATATATATATATATATATGTTATTATATGTAATAATCTCTGTAAATAATCTCCTATTTATAATTCTTTTGTTTAGCATGTGGTCGTGATCTGTAAGTTTATCATCGCCTGGTTCGTCCCTGATAATCCCAGTACAGTAAAGAACCAAAGAATGTTGGACAAATTCCAACGACTGAAGGAGGAACTCCAGTGAGTAGATCAGAAACACATCATTTATTATTATTATTATTATTATTATTATTATATAATCATAATTTTTGTTTTTTTGTTTTAGGGAACAGAACGAGAGATTTGAATGTATGAGCAGTGAAGTTTAAACACTTTTGATTAAATGTGCCAAAATTAAGCCAGAACTCAGAGGATTTTGTAAATATTTCCATATTTGATTTCTTATTTTTATATGTATTCTCATTTGCTTTGTTTATTAAAAATGTTACACAATCAGTAAACATACCAATGAATTTGTAAACTGTAAAATGCACACAATTGTTGTGTGTGTGTGTGTGTGTGTGTAATTCAAAATAAATACACAGAATTATATATTTATATACCATATTATTTGCTGTGATATAAATGATAATAAACGAAAATGAACGATATCAAATCATAAAACATACTGGCATAGATCAGCATAAATAAGCACCCTAAAAGCACTATTTAAGGTAAGATTTTGATAAACAGGTGCAAATTTCCTTTTTTGGTCATTTTTAAGCTAAATTTGTGAAACTACTCTCAACTTTAGATATCATGCAGTTCACAACTCGACCACTGGATGGAAACCTAGAGAGACACTTTATACTGGACTCAGCATTTTACTTTTGTCAAAGCTATTTTAGTTGTAATTGTCCACAACTTGTTTTATTATACAACTTTATACAATTTGCATATAAAATAAAATGCCATATATTGTCAAATCTATACATATAAAATCGCATTCAAGCGAATAATAAACAGTATTAAATCTAACAACATTCAATTTCCCCTCGGGGATTTATAAAGTATTTCTATTCGTGTTATAAATGATTTAGATGCAGTAGCATTATGCAGTTCATAAACTGTCCACTAGAGGGAGACATTTATCATGTAATACAAACCAGCACAACCAAACAAACTATTATTATGTGAAAACTATTATTAATGTCTCGTTACTGGCGGTGTGTGTATAAGTTGTTTATTATCAGTGTTGTGTTTACTAAACGCTGATGTGTGTAACAGCTCTGTTTGTTAGCATGGCGGTACCGGCTGTGTCCCAAATCGCGTCCTATCGGTATGAGACTCAATAGAAAACACACATCGATAATGTGTTTATTCTACACAATAATGTGTTTATACTGCACAATAATGTGTTTATACTGCACAATAATGTGTTTATACTGCACAATAATGTGTTTACTCTGCACACTGCTAAAAGGATGCAGCTTTAATTCTGTTGTTTACAGTGAATGATTCCGTTCACTAAAATACAGCGGTTTTTTTTACAGACCCGTGATGTAAAGAATTAAAGTGACAAATTTGTTACCCGATTCATTTGTTACCCATTTTATTCAAAAATAAGGGTTGTAAAAGTACCTGGTTCCTACACACGGCCTGGAGGTTCCTGGACCTCTTGTACAGAGATGTAATGCAGCTTCCGGCCACCAGGGAGCGCTCAAGGACATCAGATATCAGATAACTCGAGGTTTGCATTTGGTTTAATCAGATACACCCAATCAATCAATCGTGTACAGAACATTTTATTTATTTATTTTATTAAATATCGGTACATATGTTAGGAAATATGACACTTAAGTAAACAGCTCCAGTTCTACATTAAAATTAAACATCTCTTCTTTTTTGTAACATTTCTTTTATTTGCCAAAAGTTCAAACTGCACCTAGTAGTTCCTACAATTCAGTGCAAATATTTACAATATACACTTCTATTGCTTAGTGGGTTTAAATGAAACGTTAAATGAAGAAAAAAACCTCCTCACAGGTTCAAGAAAGGACCGGCGTCTTTAAACGATATATAACAATACAAGTGAAAGCAAAACAGATGCCAAAATACAAATAAAACCTACAACGATAAGTACACAAACGCTAAAATGAACGACAACGACACAGCTACTATACAAACTGTCAGTGAGGAAAACGTTCACTTTAACACGTTCACATCTACCTTCTTGTACCAAATGTATTTTAGTAAGTTTGCAGTTTGAAGTGGTCAGCAGCAAAACTCGAACAGTGCTTTACTGCATTATTCATCAAAACAAGAATTATTTACAGTTATTAATACTTGTACAGAAAACTACTGCACCACAAGAGTTAACAGAAACAGATAAATAAAACGTGAATGCAATGTGAGCTCACAGGATTTCAAAATAACAAAAGAAGCCACGCTGCAGCAACCACAGACTTTTCTGCTTTTCTCCATGTGGTCGTGCAGCCAGACATTAAACCTGTCAGACAAAACAGATCGATTATAGTGAATAACTGCACAAACTTCTACTCAAACAGCTTTTTATATATATATAACAGCTTATAGCTGAGTAGTGACGTACGAGCAGAAGCGACTTACAGTGAACGTTTGTTATAGCAAGCACTCACACTATCGTAGAAGGACCTAGAACCTGAGGGTCTTTCTGTAAAAGGGATGGACACAAATAGCTTACTAGGCTTAACGAAGCTTGGGTTACTGGGTTAACATATATAAGACGCACAGATATAGCATGAACTACGTGATTCGATAAGGATAGACGTACCTCAGAAATGTACTGTGCATTGAAGC
Source organism: Ammoglanis amapaensis (assembly GCA_028566735.1). Classification (NCBI taxonomy): domain Eukaryota; kingdom Metazoa; phylum Chordata; class Actinopteri; order Siluriformes; family Trichomycteridae; genus Ammoglanis; species Ammoglanis amapaensis. The sequence continues at coordinate 12,677 of JAOUQU010200455.1, read as the reverse complement.
TCGGTTTGTGCTTGGAAGGAGAGTAACAGGAGGTGCCACACGGGGAGTTGGATTCTTCAGACAAAGCCTCGGACAGGTGATTGGTCACACAGCCACTGTCTGATCCACTCGAGCCACTCCCTGATAGACAATGAGAAGAGGACCCAGAGCTCTCTGTAGCTGCAAAGACGCCACGTTTTAATACATCAAAACATCAGATAAGGATTTCATTTATGCACTAATGAATAGAATAGTACAGTGTATTACAGCTATTTTGTCGACAGAACTAATAATGAAATAAATGAAACATAAATGAACAGTGTTGTAGGGAATGGAGAAAGTGTTACACGTATAGAAACGTACTCATGGATGGCTGACTGCTGGTCTCGTGCTCAAGCTCATCCTCCTCTATACAGGAGCTGATGAGTGGCTTTTCTCCTGGCAACAGACTCTGACTGCTATACATGTGCAGATTTAACGGTCCCAGCAACGTGGTAGAAGAAGGTCCACCTGCACCTGCTTGGCCATTAACAGGCGCACTAACAGCGGCCCTCTTAAACGGGTTTGAGTGATCAAACAAGGAAACGGCGATGGAAGCCCTCGTCCTCGCTCCTGTAGTACAAGAATAACAGAATAAAAGAGAGCAGACAGTAAAAATTCCATAAATCTAAGATTCAAAACTTAAAATGTATCAATAACAAAAGTCTTTACATGGACGTGGACATTTTCAAATCGGATTTTAGAAGGTCGACACACCTTCCCTTCCTCATTGTGACCTCAGGTATTTATATACGAATATGTATTGAATATACGTGGCAATGAGAGCAATTTATCATCCATAATGACTCTATAACTATAACATACCAAACACTTCACAATTAAACAAACATGAATCAGAAAATCTTTTGGTTAAATGTAAACGGAGAACAAGGAAAGATTCGTTTAGTCTCCAAAATAGAGAAAACAAGCATCGGCAGTTATTGTTATAAAAGAACGGCTTTAACACTTGTATTTAAAAGATGTACAAGATTAATAACCCCCGTGTCATGAAACTCTTTACACTAATCAGTGAGACAGGAGATTTCATGCGTTACCTCTGCCTTTCATTATGTAATCAATAGCTCGGTCATTGATAGCAGCATCACTAGGTTTGATATCCAAAAATGGCTTATTGCCCAGTCCCATAGACACCATCTCCTGCATGCGAACTTCTGTACACACACACACACACACACAACCATCAACGTAATGTAAAATGTAAAACAATGTAAAACATCGACTACAATGTTATAAGTAGGTTTGACACAGACTTTAAATGTTGGGGTATGTAAATCAGTAAATTGTTGTTAAAAAGCTGCGAGGACATTTGAACTGGAACTGAAATACTGGTTTGAAAAACGTTCCTGATGTTGCAACATGCACAAAACGATGAGAAATAAATAGTGGTAAAATTGCTGAGCTGTTAATAAAGGAACCATGAAGCATTCAGAACTTTTAACTCTTAACTCTGTTGCTTTTGAACAAACCTTTGTTGCGTGTAGCCTGCTGCCACAGTATCTGGGCGATGTCTGTGGTCCACACTTGCTTGATGTCTGTGGAGGCGGCCTGGAGGACGTACGTATGATTCTTTGTTGTTCTTCGGCGAAACCAGATCTCGAAACGCAGCGTGTTCTCGCCCGAAGTCTCTGTCAAGCCAACGTCAGCCGTCTACAGCACACGGAACGAAAACGTAAGACCTTTCACACAAACCTATCAACTTAAACGCTGAAACTTAGAAACACAAGAAGTTCAATGACGGACAAGTTAATAAACATCTGGCAGAGCTGGAAAGTTTAAAACGTTACACATTTAGTGCTTTACCTTAAACGAGTGCTTGTATATGTACACATCAAGGCCTCCTTCGATGCGCTTAGGTTTGCTAAACAGCACCAAGTCTTCGAAGAGAAACACGTGTCTCTGGCACTTCTTCCTTCCATACCAGATTGTAAATTCATCCTGCCGCACCAGCTGGCCCTGCTCTTTCAGATTCACCTGAGACGGGCACATCAACAGCAAGGATTCGAACAAACTCGATTGATTTCATTGTCTCATCATCAATTCAGAACATTTCTTGCTTCTTGCTTGTGCATGTAAGGTGATCGATGTGTGTCACTCACGTCACAGTCCCTGATGGCATCCATGGCGAGAAGGTCGTTGCCATGGCGCAGCTGAAACTTGACCATTTCAGCAGAGGCGCGTAGATAGGAGAGCTCTTGCTCCTGAGCCTCGTTCACCTCCTTAATCAGGTCTTTGAGAAGCAGAGCGTATTTACTCATGCGCTGGATGGGCTTGAGCAGGTATGAAGCCAAGTCCATCTTGTCCTCTAGCTCGAGTTGTTTGTTCTGGAGGGGAAGGGGGGAGGGGGGTATATAACTACTCTGTAAAAGTCTATTCCATAATGTGGATGTTCATCCTAAAGATGCTGGTCACTCACCCTAAAGAAGCTGTTCCCATGACTGGCTAGGAGCAAATCAGACTTCGGCTTATTCTTGCTGTACAGGGCGTACATTCCAAACTGGTCTTGCTGTACATTTACCGAAAAGAAATAGACAAATAACAAATGTTAACAAATGTTTATTTGCATGGTTTTAATACTGTAAACTCGGCTAATAAGTCTTACATGGCGCAGGAAACAGTGACTGACGCGCAGCGGGTGGTTACAGCAGCTTTCCAGCTCTTTCAGAAAGTACTGGCTGTGAAAGTCGACCAGTTTCTCTAGGTTGCCAAATATCACGCTGCGTTTGCCGCGCAGGTCCTGTGGAAGGTCCAGCCGTTCCATTTCAGGAAAGTAGTGGTCGATGATGTAACGCAGAGAGCGCACATATTCACGCTCAGTTGTCACCATTTCATCCACGATATGCTTTAGTTTACTGAGGAGATAAACAAGAGAAACGTGTATAAACTGTAAATGTCATGATTATCCTTCGGATGTAAGATTCATGACAGAAACACGGTAGTTCTTATTATTAGTATGAGTTTAATCTGTATCGAAGGCATCACTACTTCCCACTTAACCGGACTAGTGAATAGAATAGTGGACTGTTGTATTAGGTATCAACAGTGGATTCTACTCTTAATTGGCAGCATCCTGAATTAATGATTAGATCCCAAATCTAGACCGTGGGAAAAGATCGCGTTCTTACCTGCCCTTGGTACGTGTCTCTAAAACCGGACTGCCAGTATGATGGGGATCCTGCAGCGCCCAGCTGTGCGTCGGAGCAAGTCGTGGACTGTAGGGCAGATTGGTCACCTCTGTGCTGCTCACCTCGAGGCCTTTAATAAAGACTCCCGTGTTGCCTCTGTGCGCCGGCTCGCCTCCAGTCCGCTGGCAGGTGCCATACATCGAGTCGGTTTCAGTGACGGTGGAATCGAAGCTTTGAGTCTTGCGTAGGATTCGACGCTTGGCTGCTGCCAGTAACGAGGGACTGGGACTGATCAAGGAAGAAGAGTTGCACGAGTAAGGAGTCTCATCTACAGAGGTGCTGCGGGTCAGCTGGTGCAAACTTAGCGGGGTGCTGTGTGGACTGTGTGGCGTGCTCGAGGGACACGGACTGCTCGCTGTGCTCCTCACTGAATTACGGGTTACCGGTTGGGCCCCATCGGGTCTGCACGGGCTTGAAGAAATTCTTTCACGAGCCCAACCTCTGCTGAAGGCTTTCCGGCACGAGAACGACAGGCTGCTGCTCCGTTCCTGAACGGCAGTTCCGTTCGGACCCGAGTCGCGAGCACGAAGTGCCGCCTCCAGCTTCTTTTCGAACGTCTGCTTGGTTTCCTGACATTTCGACCAGGCAAATTTCCACTGCTTGAGGCCCTGTTCACTTTTTAATTCCACAGCAAGGTCCTTCATCTCCTGGAAACAGGAATCGGGGATCGGCGTGTGCTGGTTGCGGTAGCTCTCTAGGCAAGTCATGACTTCGTGGCATCTCTCAGGTGTACAGCAGTCCTCCGTTTTCACGCTGGCCAAGTGTCTCATGCCTTGCAGGGCCCACTCATAAGCCTGGGAGAAAACCACAGACAAAAGGGTTAGTCTAAAAACGTTTTCGAGGGTCTTGGCACCCAGTCACTAGTCACCTAGCTGAGCTGAGGTCAGTTGAAGCTCACGATACACACTACTGTAGTGTTTGTTTGAGAAAGAAGGGGGAGGAAAGTCTCGTTTGATTTTCACTTAGTCATAGACGAGTTTTACATTATATTGCAAGTGTGCAAAGTTATAAGAGCATTTTCATAATAGCACTGTTGGTGATTCACAAAATTGCCATATTTGTTTTTTAAATGTTCTTTAGCAGAAAACCATTTGCATATAGACTCATAAGCCAGTTTATAGTGAGGGTGCCAGAATGAGGCTCGTTCACAGCCTAGAGGCAACACGCTTTAACCGTCTTACTCATTTAACACGGCAAATGTGTGTCATGTTATTAATTAAAACACTTTTTCCCCCCCAAGAATGCCGCAGTTCACTCGCTCTGATCGGCCGGTTTTGATCTCTGAGAAACCACAGAGGAGCTGAAGATGACATCATGGTTAAGAGTGCTTATGGCGGTCTGAAGTGTGAATGATGTATGCAGTGGATGTTTGTGATTGGTAAGAGCTGGATTAGAAAGCCTGGAGGTGGTACATCTAAAAAGCCACTATTCAAGCAGCACAATGGGGAGAGAAAGAGCGAGACAGGATAAGAGAAAGACTCCGGCCTTTTGTATGCATGCGTCAATGAAAGGGGGTCGAGAGGACGTTCGAACACTTTTAGAGAAATCTTCATTATATAGTTTAAAAAAAACAGAGACGCACTGAGAATGTTTTTCACTGTGAAGAATGTTAATAACTGGACATCACACACACACGCACACACACACACACACTACGACGTATTACACCATTACACTTTACACATTACATTATATAATAATGCGTGTCAAACTTAAACATGCTGTCAAATTCAGGCTCTGCTACACAGCCACCGTTGGGTCCTTGAGCGAGACCCCAACATCCAAACAAGAATTTAGATTTCCTGTACATGTGTAATATGTGATATCTTTATATGTGTAATATGTAATATATGTATATGTGTAAAGACAAATAAAGAAGTTTTTATTCTCCTATAACCTTAATTCACATATTTAAAGTAAATTACCTAATAACAACAATGTGTCTGCTTGTGTGTGTGTGAGTGTGTGCAGGTGTGTATGTGTGTGTGTGTGTGTGTGTGTGTGTATGGTTAATTGCATTATTCGACAGGACAGTCTGGGTGACCCCGAACAGTGTGCTAGAGGGTGAGGTGTGTGTTTAAGTGTGTGTGAGTACAGACTTGATTAAGTTTAGGCTCAAGGGCTGTTTTGGGGGCTGGGAATGTAAAGTCTGCACGAGACAATCAGGAGACATTAGAGGCACCAGAGTAGCAGTAAAGCAAAACTGACGTGATCAATGTAAATTCCTAATCATCAGTCACACACACACACACATACAGTGCAGCTTTTTTGTTGTTGTTGTTTTTTTTATAAAACAAATGTGACGTTAACCCTCAAATATAAGCAGCAAAGAGGACCAGAACCGCATGTAGACACCGGAGCAGTTGTGACCTCACATATGAGTCGAACTGTGGCACCTTCTGATTAATAGTGCCGGACCTTTTCCACTGAGCCGGAGGTTTCACATCAGGGTTCATGTAAACACTGAGATATTGTCTCTAGGGCTCTAGAGACAAAATGTTAATACATGAAATTAAAATCAACACTAGCGTGTGGGTTTATCTAGCATTCATACGTAGGAGTGCTGCTAAAGAAAACAGCCCATTAAAGAAAAGAAAAGTGAAATTGTAAATAAAAAGCAGGTTACAGACTATATAAGTGGGTGATAGTGTGATTATAACTCATGGGAATGATCGTTGAGACTCATACAGGTGACTTATTAGCGTGAGACTTCACTCATCACTGAGCATGTCATTACAAATCTGTGCAACAGAACCAGTCACGGTCGAGACACATTTATGTCCCCTGCTCTGCTTCTCATCACTTAACATCCGCTGAGGCCCATGTTTAGTAACCACCAGGTCGTCCACCCCAGGTCCTCCGAACTCCAGAGCAGGCCACACATGTCGTACTAACGGAAGTGAAACTACAATAGATCGGTGGGCCTAATTAAAAGACCGTGAGCTTGGTCTCCCGCTGTTGGAAGATTTGGTTTGGGTCGGTGACTTGAGTTGTTTTTTTTTTGGTGAGGGGGTTGTACAGCCATACAGCAGCCCTCAAGGGGGTCAAACATGTCTTAAGACCAGTCAAGCGCTAAGACGGAGAGGAATGTTCGACGCGGCATGAAAGTTTGGTGGAATAAATGTAATCACAAATGAGTCTCCTGTTACCACACACGAGTACCATAAACACAAACATGGCACAAATATGCAACATTAATTGTAGAATAAGTCCTGGATAAATAAAAGATAAACCAATAATACTTGCTAGACCAACACAACTTGCCATTATAAATAAAATAAAATAAAAAGAATTTACTTCGCGGGTCCAGGTACGTCCTGTTTTTTGTCTGTAAGAAGAAGTGTTCTGAAATCTTTTCACCATGAAGCAAGTAAATATGTAATAATGTCAAAAGTTTGTGACAGTATTAAAGATTAAGAGCTGCCAGTGTTGTTTTACCAGTAACTGAACATCACTGGTCTGGGTTACAAACATAAAGACATCACACTTCTACTAGTACTACTACACAGTGTTTGAGAAATAACTGGACTAACACTTTACACGTGCACAATCAAGAAAGAAACAGAATTTCATTTGACTTCATAAAGTAAACGATACAGCCTTAAAACAATTACAAAGATCATTCTTATATCAATCTTAAATATTTTCTTTGGACTTCAGTAATCCAAGAAGCTTTTTGTACTTGTTTAGAACAATTTCATGGAAGAACTCGAGACCTCCCTTTACATACACTGTGAAATGTAAACACGGCTGACTCACGGAGCCTATGTGAAGAGTTTCGTTGGGGAAAAGCAACACGTAACATTTGTAAAATCGAATCCAAGCTCGAGAGCAGTCGTGTCTCCTACCTCGGTGTGGATAAATCCATTTTCCTGCAGAAGTGAGTTGCTGCTGGTCCCAGGAACAGAACAAGGAGCCGCCGCAGTCATTCTTCCTTCTTTTACTCTCTTTCACTAACTGACGGGCTTACGACGAGAGAGAGAGAGAGAGAGAGAGAGAGAGAGAGAGAGAGAGAGGGCTACTGGCGCCCATTCTCCTTCTCTCCCCACCTCCCTGCTTTTCACAGGCAAATGCTAGTCTAAATACCAGATGGGCCTGCCCCAGCAACTAAAGAGAGGGAAAGAGGGGATGAAGAAAGAGATTGTCCGTCGACGGCACTACAAAGCTTCTCGTCCGAATATCCGGAGAGAAAGGAGGAGAAAAGGAAAGGGAGTTGTAGACGAGGGGAAAAAATTAGCAGACGGGTGCAACCTGGACCTTGTGAGCTATTAGAACAAAAAATTCTCTATGCAACACGGCACAGACCCACAGACCTTTTCACCACTGACCTTTTCACCACAGACCTTTTTACACACTTAACATTTAACCCAATTTGTGTGGTGAAACACACACCAGTGAACTCACACTAGGGGGAAGTAGTGAGCACACATGCTCATAGTGGTGGGCAGCCCTGTTCTAGACACGGTGCCTGGGGAGAAGTTACGGGTTCTATGTCTTCGAACCGGCAAGCCCAGTTCTCTGTTAATATGTTATATTAATGCGAAATATAACATTTAGCATTTTGTGTCAATACTAAAGGCAGATAAATTGATTTAATATGTAAAACAATTCAGTAAAAAGGATTTCAGAAAAGTTTTGAAGCTGCAATTAGTAAAAAAAAGTAAATTAAAACTTTAATAACCGACAGCAATCCAGCTAAAAACATGTAAAGCAAATTATTTTTATTATAAAAAAGTATGTTGAGAGGAGTAAAGTATTTCAGTAGTTTTATGTATATGCAAATGTCTCAGTAAACCTAATTGAATACGGGGTGTGAATGCAAAGACTGCGCACACGCGATGTAACATAGCTCCAGTGATCTGTCGGTAGGACGCCGGCTGATTCTTTCAGATGCTAATATGGTATAATAGTGTGGTGGAGAGAAGGAAGCGGGTCAGAGGGAATGAGGACAGAAGGCTGCTAGAGTTTGAACTCCTTAGAGACGTTTCGAATCAATAACCTGATCGATACTTTAACGCTAACAGTCTGCTGCGCACACGATCGTGCACAAAAGCGGCCTTATATATCACTATCAGCACTCAGGCCTATCATCAATCACCATCTGGCGTGAGCAGAAGAGCACCAAGAAAGTCCTGAAATCTTAAATCTGGGACGTGATAAATAACTTTTTGAAGATTTAACCGGAGCACAATTTCCATCGTCCGATTTATGATCAAGAGCCAAACCTTTAAAGCCCAGTTACTAATAAACATAAAGTAAACGTGAGCCTGTTCAATCAATGTCGAAACTGCCACCCACCTATTCTTTATGGGACATTAAAATTAAGTCGTTTCCTCGTTTATCAGGGTGTGTCTGTAAAAGTGGAGGGTGTTAAAGTCGGCAAGACTTCTGAAAGATCGTAAAATATGAAACAACCTGTTAGAAAGAAGAGAACCTAAGATCCATAAATCAGAGACTGTTGTGATGTCACACTGTGAATGTTAATATAACACATGTAAACATTTGCATAGAATGGTTACCATGTACACTAAACGCCTGTACAGGTCGCCAGGCTGTAAGGATACAGAGACAGTCACACCCCAAAACACACACCAGACAATTTCAGTATCTTGAATTAGCCTGACTGCATGTCTTGTGACTATGGGAGGAAACCGGATTATGCAGAGGGAACGGACGCAGACACGGACGCATGCAAACTCCACACTCTGGGAATTGAACCCCGGAACTGCTTGCTGTGAGGCGGCTACTAAAGTGCTACTGAGACACCGTGACACGAATGATGCGTTTAGTTAGTTAAATAAATAATGTCTTAGTCAAGCAAAACAAGACACTAGGATGCCACATCGCACACCGTTGTACAGTCGTACAGTTTACGTTAAATAAAATCAAGTGTGGTAATACTCGTGTTGCCATTTACTAGCAACAAAGAAAACTATTTCAAAAGAATTCAATCTTTGCTGAACCAAAATTGCACTGTTAACAAACTTTAACAAGTCAATAAAGGCCTAAGAAGTTGCAATAAGCAGTAAAACAAACATGTTTGTAACCACATGCAAACACAACAACAACCATGTGCAGTTGAAGTTGAAGTTTAGTTCATTTCATTTGCGTTCTGCAGTGTTGCTGGTTCGTCACCCCTCACAACCTTATACAATAAAGTGCTCACGGAAATGAATAAATGCATAAATAAATAGTCACATTGTCATTGATACAAAAGGAAAGCGTGACAGAGACGTGTTCAATTAGGTTCCAAGTCTGGTTTGCTATTGGGCTCTTATTGTGTGTTGTGTTTGATCTGTTAGTATTTAGCATCTTTGCTCTTTCTTGGTCTAGTCAGCCTGTCGTTCCTTCTTTGTCCTTCCATCAAATAAGCATAAAATTATTTATTCTGTACCAACCATCTGGACACCCCTTCACCCTTTTTAAACCACACACACACACACACACACACACACACTTTCAGCACCACAGTCTGCCGGGCATTCACAGAGGAATGTCTATACCGTGCCACCTCCCGTGTGCCACCAAATCCCAACGATGCCTAGAGCTGACTAACACAACACGACAGCTCGTGTCTATTGCCTTCATGTCTAGGTATGCAAAAGCATCATGGCTGCTACAGACTGGCTTGTAATCTATATCCAGCCCATGGAAATTTAAGAACTGCATTTCTATTTAAAACATGAAGACTTAATAGTTATGAACCGCTTTATAAAGTGTCACTCAAAACTCGAACCTGCATCGGTTCAGCTGTCATCTCAGACACTGTCCACAAACACGAGGATCATTCCCAACATTTCATTCATCCCGTCCAGCCTGGTAGCTGAGCGGTCTGGGCAGTTTGTACGCAACCATTTAGCCATTTAACCAAATACATTGTGCTTGGCGCCAAATCGACTAGAGATCAGAAGGCACACTCGTCGTATTCGAAACGTTTAATCAGGCAAGCTCACTATACCTGAAAGGTACCAAAGTCAAAGATGAATTCTGGAATCTTACCTTGTCAAAGAACGCATACAGGAGCACGGTCTTGCTTATTTTCTCCCTGGTGTCCTCAACCCTTTGGGAGAAATGTTGTAGCTGGAGACAGAAGGAGTGCACTTTGACCTCGTACACTTGCAGCTCAGCTGACTGGATATCTTCCCATTTTTCTAATTGCCTTAGGAGTGCTTCTCCAGTTTTGCATTGGCTCTACAATCCACAAAATAATAAACGAGGTGCTTCTGTAGTGCTCGACAAATCTGTATTTCTTAATGTGATAAATGTAGTGTGAGTTTTACTCTGCAATGTCCTCTGAATGATTATAACATTTATGTCTGTCTGTATTTATTCATGTATGTATGGAATTTTAATACAGTTATAAAATACATTGTGCTGTGTTGTCATGTAGTGTTTGCATACATAAGCAGAGGGGAGGAAGTCCTGAAAAAGGGCTTTTTTGCCGCTTAGCTGTTCAAGAGAATCGTCCAACTGTCCCAGCGTCTGTAGTTTATTCTCTCCAACTTCCTCGATCCACCGACTGACCTAAACACCAACGCAAAATATCAGAAAATCAAAAATGTACATTAAAAAGTTGGATGTTGAAGACAAAAACACTGGTTCTTACCTCCTTAAACCTGGGCTCTAGGTTTTTAAACTCCACCACAAACTGGAGCTCCTGAGTGCACTTATTCGATAACATCACCAGCTTGTGAACCAGCTCGTCAACATCATTGTACAAAGTGTTAACGTCTTCAACGGCATCCCTGCGGTGACAGAGAGGTTTTAAACATCGAGTCTAAGAAACCAGCACAAACCACAAACATTTTCCCTTCTTAGATGGTTCTGTCTTTCATCTGAGCACACGACAGCATGCACACTTTATACTAAACACTCGAGTATGAAATCTGATTGGTCTGAACTAGCTTCAGGCTTTAGCCAAGCAACAGAACAGCCGATTGCTCCTCTATGAAGATAGTTACAAGTATTGCACACCTAGAGCTAAAATGCAGATATTAGATATTGTACGTTTTGCAAATTGCATTGCTGAAAATGTTTGCATGTATAAAACATGTTGCATAAACCAGAACTTCCTGGGTATAAAATAATCATTGTGGAGGTTTCAAACATTCCCTGAAACATCAGCAAGTCTCTGTGTAAGTGTTTTTAAATCCGGACGCATGTGCATGACAGGCTATCAAAAAGAAAACTTGCTGTTCTTCATGTGCCTTTAACCTTCAAATTACAGTAAAATGGTTCAACCACACACTTACACACACACACACCGAGACAGCAAATATCTCAAGATGAATCAAATATCAAAGGCATTCCAAAGAATGAGAGCTGAATGAGGAGGGGATCTGCATGGCTGGCTAAACATAGTAAAAAGAAGCTGCTCATTTACACCCTGACACACACACACACACACACACACACACACAAACAGAGTTGAGTACCAGGGTCTGAGTACGTACACACACACAATGTAAAATCACTTCTAAAGTTCATATCCAGGATCAAGGTTGACCTCAATCCCACCTTAGAGCTAAAAGCTTTGAGACATGCGTCCAAAAACAAGCTGGTACAAATCTAAAGCTGTCTGTCATTCGAGCGCAGAGACGGGGTGTCTTTTCTGACAACCAGACTAAAAGATCCAATATAAACTGGCAGGAATATAAAAGAAGACAAAAGAAACAAAGCAAAGTGCAGAAATGAGAAGAATTATGGTCCCTGACACCTCGTCACAGGCAGTCACCCTGAAAAACCTGCGACAGAAATACATCAACACGTACTGAGGAGGCGCCAAAGCTCATTTATCAGGATTATATTTTTTACTTCAAAACAAAATGCTCTGACCCTTTAACGTAAACAGAATAGTGATTAAATAATAATATTTAAATAGTGTATTTGTGTACTGGTGAGTACAGCATGGGCATATTATTGCTAGAATTATGATCCCCCCCCCATTCCTGTCATATCCTGGCGCTCTGTACCGTGTTACTGATCCGCAGAGTAACTGTGTATCTACAGGATCTGTGTATCTACAAATCTGCATCTTTACAAGGTACTTTAAACACTAATAAATAAACCTATTCTGATTGGGAAGCATTTCTCTCTCTGACCTGTAGTCCTCGCTGTAGCTGGCACGCATCTCTTCTTTGCGTAGACGGGAGAGAGCGGCTCCTCCTTCCAGCTGCAGACGGATCAGTCTGCTGTCTTCCAGGACGCTCCTCATGAGCTCCTTATACATAGACAGCGACGTCTGTGCCTCCTGCAGCAGATACAGATCTTGTTATTCACCATAAACAGATGTGTATTATTTAGGGCTGACCGCGATTAATCGTTGATCGACCAAAAAAATTACTAGTCGGACAAATTCCATTGGTCGATTAGTCGCAGGAAGAAAAACGCTGCGTTTCGTCAAAGGACTTCTGGGACTTTTAATTTGAACGGCGTCACAAAGGAAGACGTGACACT
>JAOUQU010200240.1:0-14181 GCA_028566735.1 Ammoglanis amapaensis | reverse complement strand
ATGGCGTTTGTTCAGCAGGTGGAAGGATCCAACATTGTCCTGGAATCACCAAGTGAAACTAATACAAAGAGAGAGGATTGGTGAGTTTATACACATTGTTTTAGCTTAATAATCATCTCTATATGAATCTGGATATGTGTTATGTGTTATCTATGGAATATATGTTATGTATTGATAGTCCAATATGACTGTGGTAGTAGTCAAATTTTGAATTTTGAATAATTTTCAACATTGTGGTTTTTATACAAATCGGAAATAATCCTCAGAATCAGAATCAGAATCAGAATATCAGTATTTCACCCACTCCACTCGTGCTTTGTGTCATGGGCAATGCTAGCCACAGCACGGGAGAGCAGTTAGAGGTTCGGTGTCTTGCTCAAGGGCTCTTCAGTCGTGACCTGTTGGCTCTTGCATTTAAACCAGCAAGTTCTTTATCGACCAGGCTATGGCTGCTCTGACTAAAATGGGTTTCTTGGTTGTCTAGCTAATAGAATGGGTTTGTTTCATTTTTTTATTTTTTATTCGTTTTTTTATTTTGTTGTATGTTTTCAACAATTTTTGTGTTCATTCAGGACACTTTCATTTAAAAAGCTGTATTTTAGAACACTTCAAGGATGGAAAGATTGACATTTGAGATTGAGAGTGTGACATTTACACTGTACTAGACAATGCTATTGATTCTAGGTTCAGATAATAAAAAGTTTTTCTTTAGTCTATAGTGAAGTTCATGCATTTCTCAGTTAAAAGGATGTGTTACTAAAAAAAACAATTCCACTTGCAGTAGATTTGGGGAACTTTGGTTACTATACGCTGGTCTATCATCCGCATTGAAATGAGCAGCCAGTGTACAAGGAGGAATTGGTGAAAAACTACCGTGTTTCCCCGATAGTAAGACACCCCCGATTGTAAGATGTATCGGGGGTTTCAAGGGGGTCGGCTAATATAAGCCGTACATATGTCTTACTTTCGGGGAAACACGGGGGTATTGCCGCCTTCCTCTCATCTAGCTGCGCGCCGCCTCCTGCCCACTTCCGCGCCGCCCCCCCTCCATACGTCACCGCGTCTGCCGCCTCCGTCTGATCCAAATGATGAGTGAATACAATACTGTTCAGGTTGTTAATAAATGTTAAGTTTATGGTTAAAACAAAAAATTCGACAATTTTTCTCCAATATAAGACATACCCCGAAAGTAAGACATAGTGGGGATAAAAAGAAAGTAAGACACTGTCTTACTTTCGGGGAAACACGGTAGCTATTAAGACTGAAGTCATAAGCTTGCACAGAGGGCGGCATTATGAAGATCTGAATGGATTTCAGAGATTTGATCAATAGTGTCTTGAAAATTAATTAAGCCCCATTCTGTACTTTTTTTGAGCTACAGCTCTGTCCCTCTCAGGGTTTCTCCGTTTACACTCCCACACACACCTGGTGTCCCTGTCTACAATATTATACAGCCTTTCTCTCTACCCCATGCTAGTTTTGGAAGTCCAGAGGAACCAGCCCATCTTTATTCATCTGTCTAGAGTATATAATCTGTTTCTCTTTACCCATTTAAAGCAGGAGTGAATCTCATTTAATCGGCAGATGCCCAAACCCCTCCATTATTGGATAGTTTCTGTAGTAGTTTCAGTGTAAAGCCGATTGCATGTAAGCTTTCTAATCTGACCTCACAAATACTATTTTGCCTGAATACACAGATCATGCAATATATTATAACAACTTTTGTAATATTGTTTTGATACCAAGACAGCCCTGCAACTTTGATGCATTATGTATTCTGACATCTGTCTATCGGGGATTTGAACTACAGTAGTGCTTCTGTTGGATCAAATCACATGTACCACCTCTGGGGGGGTTTACAACTGTTCCTTCCTGACCACTTAAGTTTGGGATTTTGATAACAGTTGCAGTTCTGAAGATGCATCCATCCATCCATCCATTTATCTATGTCGGTCAGTCAGTCTGTCGATATAATCTATCTACATATTTGGATAGCTAGCAAACTACCATCTCTACACAATTACTTTCACAAAATTAAAGTACACTCTACACAGTTAACTTCATAAACTTCAAAAATAAGAAATACTTTTAATTGTGCTTATGCAGATGACATTCAAACATATGAGAAGTGTATAAGGCGTTCATATCGGTTTCCTTAAGTATTTGACTTAAATCTTTGTTTTCAGTCCAGGAGTGGTTTGTCTTCCTTGGGGGTGTTTACATAAGGGCTCAGGTTTAAGTCTTTTATTTAACTCCTATCGAGTCAGCAGAGACACAAAGAGAGACATTTACTCAAAGGATGGATTTCGTTTTTCAAAAGATCCAGGTTAGACCAACATGTTTAACAACATTTTGAGAACCACCCGCGAGGGGGTTAAATTAATTTTTTTGGTGGTAACCTTGAATTAAATTCTAACATATTTCTACTGGTGCAATGTGGGAATTCTTCGAACAGATCTTGTTTGGTCAAAATTCAAAATCAAAATTCAAAATCATTTGATTGCAACAGACACATGTAATCCTTTTATTACTAGATGATTAATTTTACATGCAATTATGAGTGGATTACTAGAGGCGGTACATTCTTATTTGATATGCATAAATAACATGGATTAAGCTGCTCCCTCCAGCTGCAGAGACATGATTAGCAAACAAACAAATAATGAATAAAAACATTTTTCCTTCCTTATTACCATACCTCCCAACAACAACACACTCATTTTAGCACAACTGCAACCATGCTTCATCATGCCTATACATTGAGGTTTAGATCTGGCATTTGTTTATATCTCAGAGGTCAAGAAAATGGAATCTTGCACAAAACGACTAAAGTGAAGACATCAGACATGAGTGTCTTTAGACCAAAGTGTAACTCCATTAAAAACACAACCCCGGTGACATTAAAGATCACAAATAATGAAGTGTTTCCAGTTGTTAATTACAATAATTACATGTTTAACAACTATATTACTGTTCTGGCACAAAACCACACTTGGCTAGTTTTTATCATATTACTCCTTTCACAAATCCTAATAAATGAGGTAAATATTTTGTGTATTTTCTGTATTTAAATGGTTAAGACTTTTAAGTTAAGATTTCAATACTTTGTGTATTGTAAAAATCATGTCTAGTGTATAGACTAAATTGTATTGACATAACACTTTATTACTGGACAGTACCATTTGCACAACTACAGTGCTAAATAGATGACTGAGTTACCTTTTTTCTTTTTTTTTCTTTTTTGCTTTGTAGTATGTTAAGTTTGAACTATGCGATTGGCGTATATACAGATACATTTTACTGAAGAAAAAAAATGGGTAGCACTGTAACCTCACAACAAGAAGTTCCAAAATTTAGGATCCCAGTTGGAAACGGGTAATTTTAAAAAGAGTTTGCATGTTCTCCTTGTGTATTTGTGTGCGTCCTTCCAAAGTCCAAAAATGAGCATGAGGCTTATTGGCAAAACTGAATTGGCCATGACTGTGTTTGCTAATGAAACTTGGGTAACTAGTAACTGTTTCCTGTCATTAATGTGAACATTGAACATGCTAATAAAATCCAAATAAACAAACACATTGTGTATTTTTTCTTATATATTGTACTAACACTAGCTCAATCCATCACCGTATTTACAAGTTAAACCAGAACTGGAAATAGCAGTTACCTTTACTGATTTCAATATGCTTGCTTAGTAGGAGCATTTACTTTATTAAGGGTACATTTAATGGGAATAACTTTAAAGTGACTTGAAAACACATATCAAGCCCTGCTAATACAAACAGAGTAAAGAGTAAAATACAGAGTACAATCAAATATGCAGACGTACATGATCTACTGTGTTTAAATACCCCACTACTCAATAGCAATTACAGTGGTAATAAAAACATTACACTAACACCACACTCATATTAACCGCACACTGAATTAAAAAACAGTCAAGGATCACTTGGGATCCGGACATCTTATGGGCTGCAACCCATAAATTGAATTGATTTGATAAAATACCTTTCCTGACACAATCCTTTTATTTATCTGAGCTTGTGACAAACCTTGTCTGGGGCGACTTTCATCCTGACCGGTGGACACTTAACACTGTGGATAACCTTGCTGATCCACTTTGATGCCACTAAAGATGTTGATAAAAAACAGAAAGTCACGTTAAACAGAATCAAAAGTTTAATAGCTTTGTCTTCAAGTATTTCTCCGAAACGTTCTTAGTTTTATAATGAGCATTTAGTGTTTATTCTGCAAAAAAGAGTTAGCTAATGTCAATCTAAAATGATGAGAGACACTAAAAGTTCAGAACTGAATGTAAAGAATGAAGTAATAAATTCTTTTCACATGTTTATAGCAGGTTTTTTTCATTAAATTATTTGAAAGAATGTTTCTTTATGTGTCCATATGTTTCCTCATGTTGTGTTAAGCTTAATGATTGAAATGTGTTCACTGGGACACGTACAACAACAGAGGTAGCAAAAATTGGGCTGATTATGTCAGAAATCGTTTGCATGTTGAAACCACTAACACAAGACATACCAAATAGTACCAGACAACTCTAACACAGACAAAAGTAATATTCATCATTTTACAATCTTTTTGGTTTGACTGACATGGGAGTTTAAGAAAAATTCAAGGGTGCTGTGTGGATTTGACCTTTCTTGTCAGTGCATCTCTAATCTTGTAATGGAAACCTAAGTTTGTCAGATGAACGTTGCCACATGGGAAATTCAGTTACAGTTTCGCCCAAAGATGTTGGGCTCCACTTACCTAATTCAAAAACCTAACAGATCAATCTTCAATCATAAGCTTCAATCGTGTTGTAAGCTGTTTTCTGCCAATGGTAGAACTGCTTTTGAAGTGTTCTATGGCTTGCATGCTTATGCATTCCAAGCTAAACCATCAACCAAATGGAAAACCAAATAAAATTGCTACTGATATCAACAGAAACTCGGATAAAGTCTGATTATTTTTAAATTAACTCAAGCACCTGCAAAAATAATCATGTTTTTTCCGTTGAAGAGAGATCCTGAGACCAACATCCTGACATCCAAAATACTGTGAAAACCATAGTGTATGTACTTCAACATTCTAAAATGCTGTTTATGTAGGTAAAGGTCAATTTATAATCTCTATATTTGTTTTATTTGAAAAAATAAGTAAGTGGATGAGTGTCTGAAAGATACTGTTTCCAGACCTACGATTAAGCAACTTAATTAGGGCTACAAAATAAACCAAAGCCATAACAAAGCCCATCAAATACATTTGGAATAAATAAACTTCAAATCAAGTCTTCATGACAAATAAATTTTTTGGGAGCGTTGCCTTAAATTTAAATCAGGGTTCAAGCTCAGTATTGTTAATTATTTTGGTGTATTTACTGCTAGATATAAATGTGTGGACTATGCTAGTGTTTTTTAAATGCTTGAACAACCACCATTGCACAGACTTCAGTCCAAGTGTTAAAAGTTTGATTGACATGAGTGTCTACAATGTCTGCTAAGGTTCAGCAAAGACATGCTGAGATTGACCTTGCTTGTCAGAGCATCTCCTACTTTGTTGTTAAGTAGGGAATAGAAACCTGGTTTTGTGAGCGGAGGGGTGCCACAGGGGAAATTCAGTGTAATTACTAGAGGAGACCTGGGCAGCCCGGCTTTAATTTCATTTCTCCTCCAATAACAGGCCAGTGAAGCGTAGGATGCAGGTGAGAGAGCTGGAGGCTGAGTTTGTTGCATGGCTAGTTGTAGGCCATGGAGACATGTTCATGATGATTACTGGAGCATGATTGGGTAATTTAGAGGCAAGAAAGCTATCAGAAGCACATTTCTATATCATGTAATTTCTCACGCCTACTCGTGCTCATGTTCACTGAATTTACAAAGAGTGTTGGGACCATCATTAGGTTTTAGTGCTGTGATTCCCTAGATGTTCACACCACATACAACTCTGTTGGACAAGAATATTGTAAAATGAAGTGATTTTACTCTCAATTGTAGATGCTGCTATTGATGAACAAGTTTAACTGCTTAACTTAAATAAGCAACATGATGGAACCAGAAACAGAGGCAATAATACATCGTATATAAAGATTAATCTCATTGCACTGATAGTAATTTATTACCATTAGTTGTGAGAAACTGTACATGCAATACAGAAAAAATTTCTAATTCTAAGTCTCTAAACCTTAAAATCTTTGAAAAGCCGCACTCTTAGACTCAACATCTCATTTAGATATGGCTTAACTTTGAAATATTTGAATAGACACGGTTAAACATAATCTCAACAATGTTATGTTTCAAGGTACTACTGTATTTTTATGCATACAAGGGCATTCACAATTACTGTATTCTCTTAATTATTTCTTTTTTTAATATAAGAAAAATAAAAGCCACTGCAATTGAATGATATAAAATGTTGGGACTAGCCATTCCAAGCATAAAAAACCATATCACACTAAATAGAGCCCACATTATTTTTGGTTTTGATTTTGGTCAAAATGTAATCATTCGTTTATCTTTCAAAGAATTATCTTCCTGATTTTAAAGCAGACAAGTATTTAAAACAAAGCTTTGATGATGCATCGTCTTGTCTCCATGGAACTGGGAAGTTGATTGCATGACATACAGATTACTAGCAAGGGAAGACTTTGTTCCCTGGGAGGAATGTGGGTATATGAGTTTATGGTATGAGGTTATGATTAGAAAACGTTGATTTGGGTCAACAACACACACAGCAAATAACATATATTAGAAAGTGTTCATAGACTCCTATAAAATATCTTTGGAATTACCTAGATTTGTACAAAAATGCATTAAAACATCGATCATCAAAAGTGTAAGTCATATTACATCTGATAGGACCTGTTGGATATGCAAGTGCAAGCAAAAACTGACCACAGCATGTTGCCATTTCTTGCATGAGTTTTCATGATCTAATACATCATTTTTGATGGATTTAGTTTTTTTTCTCCTCAGTTTAGTTTTCTACAACTTTCTCAAAACATTCAAATGATGAATTATATCTTTTGTTTATTTTAGGTGAGAGAATAAGTAAAAGGATAAGTGTCTTGTCTACCTCTAGTGCACGCATTGTTTTTTATGGCTCCAGACCTGCTATAGTTTAAAATAAGTGAGTGTTGATGGGTTTTTTTTACACAATTGTCTGTTAATGTATTCTTTGTCTTGTTCTCTCCTTTAAAACACATTCTTTCCTTAATTATTGCAATATGTTCTTGCACTGTGTAAGTAGCCATAGTATTAATTTTGTCATCGAGGGATAAGATATTGATGATGATATCATAAACTTATCATAAACCTAGCATTGTGGATCTCGGCCAGTAAGTTAATTTTTTCGTCTCATCAGTCGACAAAACCCAGAAGTCCCAGTAGAGCTGTGGAACATTAGGTGACCTTGTGAATCTTTTTAAAACTATTCATAAGATGTTACTTCAAGAAAACTGCATGTATCATTAAAGTCTATTAATATGCCTTTTTATTATTACAGTGTACTGCTGATCAATGAATCAAGAAGA
Source organism: Ammoglanis amapaensis (assembly GCA_028566735.1). Lineage (NCBI taxonomy): Eukaryota > Metazoa > Chordata > Actinopteri > Siluriformes > Trichomycteridae > Ammoglanis > Ammoglanis amapaensis. The sequence continues at coordinate 6,653 of JAOUQU010200240.1, read as the reverse complement.
AATATCTGAAGGATTCACCTGTTTCCAGATTTAACCCAAACAAGTTACAGAACATGTTCTTAAAACTTTTGTAAGGATCTGTGTATATATACAAATGACATTTAAGGCTAAAGAAGTGGGCTTGTAATCGGAAGGTTGCCGGTTCCAAGAGTTGGCAGATGCCCTGGAGATGCCCACATTTGCCGTGTACTGGAGCAAGAAACAAAACCCTTAACTGCTCCCCGGGGGCTATAGCTAGGGCTGTCCAGTGCACCAGGCATGTGTGCTCACTGCTGCCCCCTAGTGTTTGATTGTACTAAACGCTGAGAAATTATTTCTACTTGTGTAAAAATAGTACAGTACAAAATATATGTTTCAATATTTTGATGTTAAGAGGTTCAGATGTTAGTCACATACATTTTTACAGGTTAAACGCAAATACATAAACATAAATAATGTGTTTTATTTTTGTCCCATTCACCTTACTAGCTGCTATAACCCCAGAGGACTAGAGCACAAAATGTTAGTTGATTTTTTGTGTTTCTACATAATTTTGGAGATACAATGAATGTAAAAAATGAAGGTGACATACATATCTGTATCGCGTGATTCGGTGTGTTATTGTTGCTCTCTTATATGGAGCCGACAGGCAGCAGAGGATAACAATGTTTTGATGACATCAGGTTGATATTGTGGAGAGCACTCAAAAGCTCAGGAGAGAAGTCACGCTATAGGTCTATCATTCCATCTCAGTCACACATGAATGGCCAAGGCAGACAAACAATAGCATTCCAATGTGAAGACGATGCTTTGAGCATACATGATTGGGCATAATTGCTTCATAACAACTGATTCTAAAGAAAGTCAGCTACCAGTAGCTGGGGGAAAGACAGAGCTTTGGCTAATCAACTGTTTTTAAGTACTTCCTATCGTGCAACTTTAACAGCCTTTACTCTTCCGGTAAGACTTTTCATGAGATTTTGGTGAGTGGCTATAGAAACATCTGTGAGGTCAGTCGCTGAACCAAGACACGAAGGCATGCTTTTGCAATCTACTTCTCAATTCATTCCAAATATGTTAAGTGGGATATTAAGTTCAGGGCTCTGTGCAATTCACAAGCGTTCCTCTGTATCCACACTTGTCAATCACTGTCTTTAGGGACCTTCTATTACACACCGGGGCACAGTCATGCTGAGTCAGAAAAGTGAAAAGCACGTTTTATATTGTATTGTATATAATTGATATTACTCAATGTGGAGCAATGTGTGGCTTAGCAAAGTGGTTAGCACTGTCGCCTCAAGAAGTCCTGGGTTCAATCCCTGGGTTGGGCAACCCAGTGTGGGTCCCGTGTCAACGTGGGTTTCCTCCAACAGAAACATTTCAATGTTTTCTGTAATCTGGCATTTTGTGATTCCAAGATTTAAATGATTTAATAAACATAAATATTTAGATTTGTAAAGATTTTTATAATTCATTTTAATATTTAGAATTTAGGTTCAAATGATTTGAACCTTTTTAAACAGACATCTTTTCCATGACTTGACATGACTTCCATGAGAACTTATTGCACCCATGCAAGATAATCACCCATGCAGTACTTATCCAATAGGATGCTCGTACGTATTTGCTTAGTTAAATCCTGTTGATGATTTTAGGATCAGTGAGATGCTTTTTAGTGACATTACTAAGCATTGTTTTCATATTTCATTATTTGCATCACTACAACTATCAATTATTTTGAAGCATCTGTAATAATCACGGACTATATAATGAAAACCCATAAACGGTCACTTTTTGCTACGAGCAAATAATAGCAAAAGGTCTTGGTCTTAGTGATTTGTGTAGAGCGGGTGTTGAGTCCCCCTGAACAAGGCCCTTAACCCACAATCGTTCAACATCACATTCAGACATACTTGTAAGTGTATAATATTGTTTACTAAATACAGAAAATGTAAATATTCTGTAACAAAGTTTTTCAGGTAAAACACTGTGTAAACTAACAATTAATTCAGTAATCAAGCTTTACACTTACTTGGATTTACAGGCTGCTATGCTAAAAACAATGGTTAGATGGTTTGAATCTTATAGAATGTCAATACTATACCGCTCACTGAATCTCATCATCTGTGTTTACTTTCTGGTGATCATATTTGTGTTTGTATTTTTTAGTTCAGTAGTTAATTTCCTTTGTGATTTAGCCCCATCATTTGCCCTAATTTCTGTGGTACTGATATGCTCTGGGCTTGAATGTCCCGAAAGTGCTCAAATGCTCATTTGTCTTTGTAATGCTGAGCAAGCAGAGAGATGAGTGGCACCAAACCACTTCCAGTCAGTCTATTTTTTCATATCACTCAAAACAGCCTCCTACCTCCCAAGGATTAAACCTTATCGTTAGCTAGTTCAGTTTTGTTATTTATAGATATTGTACCTAATCCGGCAAAAACAATTAATTATCACAAATGTGCATGGTTACATATAGCAAAGGTTTACAGGCATAGATGACTAATGAGGGCATGAGGCTAAGGAAAGAAACAAAGCAGGAAGGATGTCAAATAATAATAATTTATATGATTCATTAAAACCAAAAACTCAAACATTCTTCTTATTTTCGGTTCTGTAATCTTTGCTTATCCGTGTTAAATTGAATGTATCCTGGACTGGGTGACAGTCTAACATAGTTTAACATCGTCGCTGCATGTTCTAGGTTTACATTTAACCACGGACATAGGTTGTGATGTACAGTATAATTCTTAAATATATTATATTTTTTTGTTTTTTCTATGAATTTTGTTTGGACATAATTGTGGCAATCACAATTTCATTCAATAATTTGTAAATTTTTATGTCTATGACGCAAATGTAAACAAATTATCAAATTAGTATTGGTTTGAATATTATGATGCTAATTCAACTAGCTTAATACAGAACTACAAACTGACTACACATGACATGAATGGTCTATTCCGAGAAGAGAACATACCAACACCACAGAATTCTCTGTTTTTTTTTCTTATACTTTGAACTGTGCATCTTGACATCTTTTGGTAAAATATAAAATAGTTTTTTTGTATGTGTGTACTTTATACAATGTTATAATATTGCTGGTGAGCTGCATATTATTGATTTTGTAACAATGGCTGCAGTCCAATGGAAATGTGAACACGGGCCACAATTGGCCCCCAGGCCAGACTTTGGACATGACTAATTAAAGGCATTAAAAATGTTAGATATGGGAAGGTTTGTGAGATTTGGCACAGATAGATTCAGCTTGATTTAGAAAACAATAATAGTAGGTGGTTCTGACTAGCAACCATAACCACAAACAAAACTTTATAAATAAATGCATTGTCTAATAACTAGCTGACAAATGTCCTTGGTGTGCAAATCGTAATACAAGACATCATGGTCGATGTAAAAGTGTATTGAGTCGTTTATCTAGATTGCAGACTAACATGATGGTTTTTACAGCTGTTTCTCTCTTAGATTGAGCCTTTAACTTCCATTATGTCTTAGCTAATGCTTGGTCAGCTGACTAGCAGCGGTTATTCTTTATTATTAGTTGTTTAATGCAATTATGTATATTTTAAGACTTTTCAACACAAAACTGACTTCTTTGAGAACTATGATGGACAAAAATGGTGCACACGATGTTTTACAATTAGGGAAATAAAAACATTGCATTTTTGAAGAACAATATTCAACACTTTGTAAAATTGGGATCTGTGAGATAGATTGTAATAGCCTCGTCTTTGCCATCTGTAATCAATAATCTGTACAAACATCAAATATTTAAGATATTCATTTAAAGATTAAGAAAGTCAAAAATACAAAATGATTAAACAATTATTAATCAAGGACCATGTAATGATGGCTGCTTTGAAAACAAACACTGGGCCCTATTCTGTATATATAAATGTCGAAAAATGGAAGCAAAAATGCATATCTTTGAACTTAGACTTCCAGCTATCGAGTGCTTCTGTTTCACTAGCTGAATCATTTTATCAATTGCAATTTTTTTATTTAGATCAAAGACACACAGTGCATCCAGTGTGCATTCAGTTTGGTATATCACTACTGAGTACTGAGATCTGTTTTCAGCTTCAAACAGAAGGTGTCAATGAGGCTGTCGTCAGCTAGAATCATCCGCCGAGCTTCTGTAACCTGAGCCAGAGTTAACAGATGGATGGGTTAAAGAGTGCAAGTGATGACCATGAAGAAACTTTTCATCGGAGGGAGAAACAAATAGAGCTGGTGATTATGTTAACAATTTAAGGAAAAGTTGACCGTGACAAAGCATCACTCGCAATATAATTTTAGTATTAAGGTTGAAAGATATTTTTGGTAATGTTTTATTATATAAGTAACATATAAGTAACAACAGGCTGCTTTGTTTGAATAAAAAGTTAGGTAACACCCTTACAATGCATTTTGTAGGTAAAAGTCTAAGTTGCTATTAGAAAAGTACTTGAGTCTCTGATTCCTATTGAGAACCAAATCAGTTTCGAAAGAGAGGAGAAAATTTGCTCTCCAAAAGGAATCAGGTTTCTCAAACTTGGTGCCTGGTACTAAATAAACTCTGGCATGCTGAGAGGACACTCTATCCCAGACTGAATGGACCAGTGACACTGGAAGACATCTTAACACCTCCCTTTCTCACCAACTCCTCTAGTTCAGACGGATCTCTTGCTCCCTCACATAGCAGTCACCTATATCAGTAAACACTTCCACACAAACAAACATGTACACTATGGCAATCTAGTGCTCTCCGTGGCAACCTGTCATCCTGGAATTAACAAGACATAAGACTAAGAGAAAGCACGCAGAGGCCATTTAGAGGAAGAAGCTTTTCAACCACCTGTGTTATTAAATATGCTAATGTTTTAAAAAGGTATAGTAGCAACAATTAAACATATAGACAACATTAAAACAAAGATCTAGTCATAATTGCTAAAAATTTTAATACAAATACATTGTATCTTTATTTATTTAGTGATTTGCAACTTATGTCGTTGTATAAGGTAGGTACGGAGCCCCTTGGTCAGTAGCACATCACATAACAATCCAGAAAACAGTTCTCTGAGATTTCACAACTTTATAAACACTTTTATACTTTGAAAATCATTGATTGCTTCCATTAAAGGTTGCAACAGCAGAATGATGACAACAGATTTTTTATTATTGTTGTGGCATTGTATTAAGGAAGTATACCTTATTTATCCTGACTTGGGACTGGCACTTAAATTTCATGTCTGCATGTTTTTGAACTTCTGAGGAAACCAGAGTTGGATCAAACTCAGGACTTTTTTTTGCTGTGAAGTGACAGTGGGACCCACTGAGAAATCATGTCACCTTGTAAAACATGACAATGTAATAGTTAAAAATAAAAAAAGATTAGATGGTGTGTTAAGAGTTGCAAGATGACCTGACAGCAGCAGGGCCAACAGGCAATCATGTACTGTATGTTTCCACACCCATTAAAAATTAAAAAGTATAAGCAAAACAAACAGAAATGGCCCTTAACTAAAGAAATAATGTGGTAATGTTGTTGATTAAACAAACTTACAATATTATTCATTTATGTAAAATATGTATATTTTATGTTATTACTAAAAAACCTAAAGAATGTTTTCCTGATTATATTTATTTATTGATTAATGTTACAATCCTGACTGTTGTCACTGAAATATGTAAATAGGCACTGACTTAGCATTTAGATTTACAATTGAATTTACATTTGAATACTTTTTTCAAAATTCTGCTTTTTGACACACATATGAATTAACTCTCCACATTTATTCATGTTTTGAAATAATAAAAAAATACCAAATAATTAATTATTCAAACAGGGATTTTGAATATTTTGCAGACATCAAATGTAGAGTTTAAATTTACTAAACACAATGATCAGAAAAATGTTATTTTCTTTTTACCAATGAAGAGAATGATCAAAAAGTTCCAAGTTTCCTGCAAAGTGAGTTTATACAAAAGGTTACAGTCCTCAGAGACTTAATTGATCAGTGGCATTTTCTCACCATCAACATCTTATCCGCCGAAGCAGAGAGGTTCAAAGAAATAATGGCCCATGGCAGCCCAAATTATCATAAACCGGCAGAACAATCAATACTGACTCCAAGATAAGCAGCCAAAGATTGAAACCATCGTAGACTGCCATCCAATTTATAAAGAACAAACCAATATAAAAATCAAATGCTTCAACTTGGTTCACAGCCAGAATATTGAAAACAGTTCTAATGAACTGATGAAAATGGAACAAGTACTGAGAAAAAAGTAAATAGTGTTCTCATTACTGTGCAGTAAGGCATAACAGAATACTTTAAGCAAATGTGGGATTGCAATTGTTTAATGTTGTGTGCAAAATGCTACACTGGCATGGCTGACCATTACTAACAAGCAGCAGATAAGGAAGGAAGTCTTCAGGATTTATTAGCTTCTCTACACATCTAAACATAAAAGCAACATCTGGATCTTCCCAAACTCAGGGCGACCAGGGAGGGGTTGGAAACAAAAAGCAATGACGAATTACAAATGCATGACAAACATAAATTAATTATTATTGTGATTACAAAAGAGTTTTTGTGATCTAAAAAAGAGTCAAGCTTAGCAATGAAGGTGAGGTAGATAATGATGTGCAAATGAATCACTGTGATTATATA
>JAOUQU010200025.1:0-14182 GCA_028566735.1 Ammoglanis amapaensis | reverse complement strand
GGCTCTGCTACACGGCCACTGCTGGGTCCTTGAGCAAGACCCTTAACCCTGTCTGCTCCAGGGGGCGCCGTACGTTGTCTGACCCTGCGCTCTGACCCCCAACTTCCAGACAAGTTGGGATATGCGAAGAGAAACCTTTCATTGTTCTGTACATCTGTATATGTGTAATGATAAATTTGCATATTCTTATCTATAAGAATAAATAATTTATTATTATTATTATTATTAAATTGAGCAATAATTAAAGCTCAATAAATATAATCAGACTCAATTATTTTCTAAAATATCAGATGTGAGCTACAGAAGTTCTGATTTACAATAATCAACGTGAGGAGTTTGCTTTAGGGTCACTGATCCCGAATTACGAACGGGTCACTACACTTGCGCACTCCATGTAAATACCTATAATGACTTCCTAGTGCACTACGCTCCTAATGTCTTTGGAATGGAGCCACTGTATAAAAACGGCTCGGTTTATTTCATTCACTTCACTCAGCAAGGATTGGACATTTTAAATAGACATCTTGTTACACTTAATAACAGACCAGATAATAAAAAAGACTCACGTTCATTCTGAAATTGTGCATATTTAAGCATTCGTACAGCTGCAACTGTCCTCCGTGTGCACGCCGCCATCTTTACTAGTGTGAGGACGGAAACAGCGAAGGCTCAATCTCAAGAAGAAACGCGTTTCGTTTTCGAAGCGATACTAAGGAAGCACGGATAGACTGTTTTTATATAATAAAAGCATCAAGTATTAAACTACCTTTAGTACAATTCTATATGAAATATAAATATGTACTAAATTTATTGATATCGTATTCTTCTGACATTATCTTTATACAAAATATTCTGTGCTATAATGCTTATTTAGCACAAGGTGGCGCTCATGTTTCAATTTTATCCAGTCACGTTCATACTGAAACACGACTACATACGTTTTAACGATCAAATGTAAAAAATATTACAAAAATAATAACATATAGTCTGTGTTTACGTCTGTTTTATATCGAAAAGATAACAATAAACAAGTATAACAGTGTAATAACAATCAGCTAATTTATAAAGCGTTTAAACTGCAGTTTACATCATGATGCTAAAATCGATCATTCAGTAAAAATCGAGCGGCCTGGTGAAGCGACTAGATTTTCTGCAAGCACACCAGCGCAGAGAGTCTGAACTCAAAGCATTGCCACTTCTTGTTTTTGTGGGTACCACCCTCACCACTAGGGTGCACAAACCAGTCTATTGTAGTGACATTTTCAAGCCCGGCATAAAATAAAACGATGGCAACTTAACAATGTGGATCACAATCCGCTGTGGATGAAAGATTCACACTACACATGTTATTAAAATGTTATTGTATAGTCAGAACATGGAACTGTCAAAAAGGAGGAACGATACGATCAGATTGGAAAAGTTTGTTACAACTAGATAGACTTAAAATGTTACATATTACATGTTATATTACAGCAACTAATCTGAACATTAAAAGCTAAACTTTACTGATAATCTGGGTAATTAGAAGTTACGGTGGCGAGGTGGGTAGCACTGTCACCTCACATCAAGAAGATCTTGGGTTTGATCTCCAGGTGAAGCAGTGTGGCTCATTTCTATGTAGGTTTTGCATGTTCTCCACGTGTCTGTGTGGGTGTGCTCCGGGTACTCAGTTTTCCTCACACAGTCCAAAAACATGCCTGTAAGGTGAACTGTACTGAAATGAGTGTAATGACTATAACGTATCCGTAAACAGGGGATACACATTGGGCGAATACACTAAACACCTGAACAGGTCGCTAGTCTATTGCAAAATAAACACACACACACACACACACACACACACACACACACACACACACACACACACACACACAGGCATTCGGACCCCCAATTAACCCGATTGCATGTCTTTGAACTGTTAGGGGAATACCCAGACAGGCATGGGGAGAACATGCAAACTCTATATAGTTGGTCTCCTTGCTGTGAGGCGATAGTGCTACTCATGTAGGACGGACTTTAGGACCCAGGGGAATCCCTTCCCTCTGGACTTTCTTGAGTTAGGGCTGAATGAGCTCCTGCGCGTCTCCGTGAGAGCGCGCGTTCTCGTGAGCGCGCCCCCGCAGTGCTCGCTGGTCTCAGGAGTCGCGCTGAAGTTTCGCTCCGATGCTGCGCGCAACCGAAGGAACCGGGAGAACCGAGCCGCTCCAAGCATGTTCCTCACGGAGCTGTGCAGCCAGTGCGCTCTCCTCCTGCTCGGATTAATGTCGCTGCTCACCGGCATCCAGACTTCATCCTATTTATCAGGTCAGAACCGGGCTGCTTTAATCCGCACACCATCACCTGTGCGCACGGACGCGTCCTAACGCGCGCGCACGGGGCGTCTGGGGTAACAGTTCCAGCACACCTGGAAAGGTGTCGCCTGGTATTTTATGACGTCACTACGACCGGGTTCGTGCGAACTTCTCCTTCTGTCGTTCTGGGTCGCGAGAAGCGCACGCGTAGATTCTCCTGGTTGCGCATCTTCATCATTTGCGCGCTCCCGTGCCGTCGGTAATCTCGCTAATCCACCATCGAGGGCCTTGTTCAGGGGCCCAACAGTGGCAGCAGCTTGGCAAGGGTGGGTCACTTCTCAGGACCAGGTCAGTAATGGATAATAGATTACACATTACTTATAAAGGTTTGGCATGTTCTTCACCGGCTTCCTTCGTGGCGTCCGGTTTCCTCCCACAGTCCAAACGTGCAGGACGATTCATTACACACACATGAATCGTCACATAGCTAAACGAATCCATTTTTCAGCACATCAGCAGACGCCTAGAACATCATCTTTAAACAATTGAGAACAATTAAGGGCCTTGCTCAAGGGCCCAACAGTGGCAACTTGGAGGCTCGAACCGGCGACTTTCCGATCTCTAGGACAGCACCTTAATCGCAAAGCCATCACTGTCCTCTAGAGTTCATGAACCAGTTTTATTACCAAGCCTGGACAAATAGGGAGGGTCGTGCCAGACAGTGCATTGTGTGATCAGGGTCGCAGTGAGTGCAATGCTTTCATTGGTTGCTAGGAACAAAGTAACAACCTGGACTGGGCATCACACACACACACACACACACACACACACACACACACACACACACACACACACCTATATGGCAATTTAGTGTCTCTAATTAATCTGAAAGTCTGTCTGGTCTCATAAAAACAAACAAGCAACTTTGTTCGTTAATCTCGAGACCGGGAGTTGCTTTAAACAAATAAAAAAATATTTGTGTAAATATATTTGTGCATTTAGAGATTCTTATGAAGATATTTTCTCTGGTAGACATTGGGGTTATGACCTTGGTCATAAAGTAGGAGTTAGGCAGACATATAAAACACCAATAAAATAAAATAAAAGTTGTTAGTGGTGAATGAATTCCATGTGTAAGGTTCATGTGTGTGTATAGTTGTGTTAAAGTGTCTGCAGGTTGTGTGTCGGTTGTATAAAAGACCCGCCAGGGTGCTACAGTGAAAGCCGAGGTTCCCTTTAACTCTTGAATGGGATGTGAGGCTGTTAAAGGGTTGAAAGGTCAACTGAGGTCAAAACATTTTTAAGCATCTTACAATCCCACCCCCGCCGCTCACCACAGACTCGCCCTCGCTCCGTCTTTTGTGTTACGGTGGTCTTAAACGCCCATGCGGACAAAGGCTAGAACTAGAACTGCTATATAATTGACCCATTATATTCCACTGAATACCGCTGGATCCCAAACATCTTGCCCGTCGGGCTTCATAAAGGAGTTATAACAGCTACTGTTAATCATCTGGACACAATACGTTGGCCTGTTGTGATTGTGTTGGGTTGCTCGGCTTAGCACTTTATAACCGAGATGTTGTTGCTGCCTAAATGTTTGGCACAGTGGTTCGATAGTCGAGCTTCAGCACGGCAGAAATCTGACACTCGTAGGTGGAACGCTGGACATCAGACTTGAGAGTGTAAAGAAACGTCAGCAGACAGGTCTTAACCTTTAGAGACCCGGCGTCCTCATATGAGGACGTTACATTTCTGGTTCTCTGCACCATTCTACCGAATTTTTTTTAATTTGTTTACTCTTTGGCCTCATATAAAGACACTGCCCGTATCACCTAGTGGTCATATGACAACATGACATTCAATTGATTAAATTATTTTCAAAAGTTACTTATTTATGTACAATAACATGATCACTTTTGTTTATGTATTTTAATGTTTACAGTTTCAATCAAACAGTTTTGTTCTTTGTTAGCCAATTGTTTCTTTATTTTAGACCTACTGTCTCCATACGAGGACATTGTTTTTTCCAAAAACAGCTTCATGTACAAAGACAAAATTTTATTTTTATGCTTGTTTATGCTTTATGCTTGTTAGGTCATACTAATCCCAAATAGCTAGACGAAATAAAAAACGTACATCAGGGAAAAGTCTGGGTCTCAGGAGGTTAATATTGGCTCCGCCTCCTTTGTCTTGAATTAGCAGCGCTAACTAAAAACTTTGTTCATTGCATTTGCATTTACATCACGTCAGTAATTAATTATGATTCACGATTATTAATAATAGTGAATGCTGTGTAATTAGTGAAGGCGGCACCACTACAGACAGTGCTCTACATGGATTGGTCTTTAAACTCAGACCCCGAACCATCCGGTGTTGGAACCCGCTGGCTTGCTCTCTCGGTATCTTTTGCAATAATAAGAAAGCAGTGAGATAAAGTCGTCCATCACGGCCGGGAGCGTATGCATGAGCGACTCCCCGGCTGGGTTCCCAGACGCCTGATGGATTGCATCCTCCTCTCAACCTCTTCGACTCTCGGCGCTTCAGTCGAGTCCCGGGTACCGCCGTCGTGCTTAAATCAAGACTGACGGGGTGGGGTGGGGTGGGGTGAGGCTTGGGGGGGTTAGAGTTGGCGTCTCTCTCTGTTGAACTCTCTCGGTCTGGACGGGTGTCTCAGATGAGAACGATGTCAATAGTTTCAGCTTCGTGTCAGGGTTGTATTATTTTGATCCGGTAAATAAGAATTTACACTTTTGGGTATTCATCGGTAACATTCCGTTTCCGTAGTTTCCTCCAACAGTCCAAAGACATGATGGCTACCTCTCTGTGCATGTTCTATGGTGACCTAGTGACCTGTACACTCGACCCATTGTGACCTTCTCTATGATAAAGTTCTGATAAAACAGACCATGAATGTATTTTGGCCGAGACTCAAATGTCAAGCTTATGACATCCAATCGCTCTTCACAGTCGAGTCACATGATTATGATCAGCAGCTATAGAAGCTGCGAGTGACTCCATAATGTCCTGTAATGTACAGTAGGCCATGGGGTATCTAGCTGTGCTCACAGTACAGTGTATTCTATAGATGCTGGAGGGTGCATGGTAGAGGGTCCATCAAGGTGGTCAACAAGGTTCAGATCTGGAAAATTAGGAATCGGGGCCAAGTGGTTCCAACCCATGTGGTTGTATCATGCATGTTCTGTCGTCTTTAACTGAGGGTTGGAGAAGAAGGAATCGTTCACGTCATGTCGAAGTATTTAAAAGAACTCATAGTGTCTCCATCTTGGACACTCAAATCATACATACTTTGTGATTGAATGTATATTAAATATAACATGCTATTTCTTCCTATTTAAAAAAATTGAATTGCATATGCTTCCGAGGAAATGAACACCAAGAGAGAATTCCAGTCTATGTTTTATTTAAATGTATTTCATCAATCATTTGTGAAACGTATCTCACTATCTTTATATTTATTTCAATAAGGTCTTAGAAGTCTAAAGAACTCAGAGTCGATATAGAAGTAGATGTAGAAGTGGAGCTGTGACAGGGGTCACAACCGGCTTAGCCACTGAAAAGGGGGGTCGAGACACAGAAGAGGTTAGGAAACAGTGCTTTACAAGTACTCGGGGTTAATATGTGCTGGATTGTTGGGAACCTCGGGCAACACAGAGTCATACTGGGTCTGTCTGAAAAGCAAGTAAACTCCCTCGCTACCTCAGTAAACAGAAAGCGATTACAAAGCTAAATAAGCTAACAGAAGTAGCGCCAAAGCAGCTAGCGTAGCATGCCAGCTAACACATTTAATCCGCCCATGAAAAGCCTGAATTTATGAATTTACCAAAAACTACAACACTTATGAACCTTTAAATACTTTAAACACCATTCATGGGTGCGCCTTCATCGCTAAGCCAAGTACAGTGTTGGATGTTCTACTATTATTTGGTCAGATTATCGTTTGGATTTAAGGCGCCTCTAAGAATTCAGACGCGCCTGTGTAATAAGCGACAATTAATGTCTTTCGGTACACAGTGGTTGTGTTAGCTTATTGATTACATTAGCCTAAAGCTAACTGTGTTAGCTTACTGAGCTAAACTTGCAGTGACCTAAGACTTGGTGCAAGAATCATCTCCACCGAGGCAGCTGATCCTGCAGGTAGCAGACAGCAAGATAGCTCACTAGATTTAAAGCATAACATAATTGTAAATAAAAGTCCCAGGATGTTCCTGACCGCACTTCGATAAGATAAAGCTAACACCGATGTTAAACTGTCCGAACGGTCCCGGCGAGATTCTGCTCCGACTCTAGACTAGATGAAACCCCGCTGCCAGGGGTTATGATATACGCGTGGTTGCGTATGTGCTATTGTAGCGCCGAGATGCTACTAAATCACCCCGCGAATGCTGCGGCACCAGAGAAGCTGACACCCCTACCCTCACCACCACCACCATCACTGATGCCGCCAACACCGCCGCCGCCGCCACCACCCCGAATTGATCAAGTGCAGCTAGGGGGAGGCACATTACGCTTGCAAATCTTGAGAAAATGAGGCCGTAATTCAAAACACACAATGGAAGTGCATTATTTTATTACGCTAAGTGGGCCTGGTGCAATACGGGCTTGAGGAAAAGGTCCCGCTAAATGAACTCTATGAGCTATATGAAATTCATGGTTCCATTTAGGCGAGCAATCTGCGCTGCCTCGTTATACGCCCCGGCGCGAGCTGCCGTGTCTGTTCCACCGCCGGATGCTTTTTGCCATTTCTTTTTCTTTTTTTTTTGGGATAGGTCGCATCCCTTAGCACATAAGTGCTCACTAGAGTTCATGCCTGTGAAATGTGTTTTCAATTTACTGAATAAAATGTCGCCTTTTCTTTCCAGCACTTTTTCCATCACTTGTTTATATCATATTATTACTACATTAATTAGCAGACGCTGGTAAAGCTGAATGATTCGGTTCAAGGCCGGAGCAGTTCATTAAATAAACACACACACACACACACACACACACACACACACACACAATCACTAATACACACTCTCTTCAGTGATGTTCTCTCGTATTCCCCGGTGCTGTTTGTTTGTCTCGTTGTGCTGAGCTTTGGGAGCTCGGTGTGACTCTCAGGCCTCCTCGGAGGAGAAACATCTCGCTCTGCTAATTTACAAACACACCAGAAAGCAGCTCCCAGAGAAAAGCCGAAGATAAAAATGGACCGGCCCCAAGCGACAGTACCACGCAAGCTCCAAGCCTGTAATCTAGACTACGATTGATTCTAGACCCAGAACTCGAGGAAGACGAGTACCAAGGCTATAATGTAAGACGAAGACATTTTTTGGACGTTATCTGAAATGTAAGAATATTTATTTGCCTATTTTTATTTCTACACGATATAATAGCATCAAAGGATTCAAGGAAAAGGGACTTTCAGTGTGTAAAGAATGATCAGAATGCCCATGATCTCCCATCCCCCAGATGGCGCCGCATCAATAATAACTAATTACAGAACTCAACTCCAAACATTAACTGATAACATTTGTCATAATGTCGGAAGTTTTGTACGTGACCGCCCTCCCTTTACAGATCCCGACATGGCGTAGTCTTTTCTAACTACGCGTACCACAAGGAGTACAGATGCAGACCACCAGAGGGAGCACTATAGCTATTAAAATACGCTTACAATTGTTAATAAACTATTCGCTCTCTCAATATTTTTGATGCTTAATTTACTATCCAACATTTAAAAGCATTTGTTGTTTAAAATCGTATAACTAAAATCTATAACCACACACAACACACATGCAACAGAACAACTGAGAAACTTGATGCTCTTTAGCGATGTGGTGGCGAATTCCTTCACAATGCTTATGACCTCGGCGCAGAACTCTAAAAGGAAACAACATCCGTAAGATGACGTTGTAGTTTAGCATGGAGGCGATGCAGAAATATAAATGGGCCTTAAGGCACAAAGAACAGACCTTGGACTTCGAGATAAATGGATTTCCTTGTTAGAACAGGAAGTGCGGGTGCTCGGTACAGCTCCTGATTCAGGTGGGGGAGCTGACGCATTGTGGCGCTCGCTAATCTGCTTTACGTAAAAGCTTTTGCGTAATGAGTTGTGCGTGACATCACAATGATCGAGACGCCACTGATGTCCGGTGAGGTTCTCAGAGCCAGATATATAAATATAAACATTTGTAAATATAACAGGGTCAGCATTTGCTGGGCTGTTTGCACAAAAATGACAGGACATCTCAGGGTCCATCTTTTGTGCCTTTCCTTTCCAAATCGAATCATCTGCGCATGCAGCAGCCATTGAATATTAATGTGGCTCTAGTTTCTCACAGCGCCATCTATCAGCCAGCAAAAGTAATTGCACCTGTTATGAGCAATCCCTATATACACCAGTGTGAGACAGATGTTCGATGTGTGCGCTATCAGTTAGCATAAGCACGATTGGCTAGAATAAAACACCTTTATTTTGATATAGATGTAAAGTATAATGACATTTTTTCTTTACGTGCCCTAACTTGCTTGGAAGTTGAGGTCAGAGCACACGTTCAGTCCTGGAGCAGACCGGGACTGAGCGTTTAAGGGTCTTGCTTAAGAACCGAACACTGGCAATATAGCAAAGCCTGGATTTGACCGCCCAGTTGTTAATAGTACAATGCTTTAGAACAAACAATCTTAAGCTTTAAGAAATCTGAAAATCATCAAGATTTGTTTTTTTTGTTGCTATAATGTCGATCCATTGTAAACGTTGTAGATAATTTAATCGTTATTCATGCTTAGATCAAAAGTTAATTAAGGTTAGTGTTAGTGGTCACAGTGTTTAGCTTGTTTTTCTCAAATACAACCCTGTTTTCTCAGCTCTGTAGAACATTCCATAAATATGAGGGGAGCGATTTGCAACTAGGCTTTGTGGAGAGACCTTGAAGAAGCTACAAGATATCGTTTCCATGGACTGTACACCAGCAGATACCAGGCCAGCTGCAGATATTTTGAACAAAGAGGCTGTATAAATTGTATGATTTTCAGAGGGGAGGGGTCTTCGCTACTCAGTCGGTCTTGGGCTCCGTTTGGGTTGGACTGATTATCCGAGAACCTGCGCACAGCTTGTAAGAGCACTTGCAGCCTTTTGCTAACTTTTGTTTAATAAATCTACTTAACTTAAGAATTGGATTGCTGTGATTTTTACTCTACGGCTCCAGAACCTTAATGGTCCGTCGTGTGGGGTGTCTCAGTGGTTGGGGAGACAGTTGGATGTGTGGGCCAGAAACGGAAAAACTCAACAACGTCCACCACGCAACTGTCGCCAGTTATTTCCATATGATCAGAGTTAAAATAAGAAGTAGGTCATAAACTCTTTTCCCCTGCCCAAGAACGTTGCCGATCCTCCAGGGTTCTTGGCATCTCGGCTGAAAGGAAGTGGCATATGGTCATCAGATGGTGGCACTCAGACACAGCCACTTCAGTTCACACACAATGCGAATAAACCAGGTCACATCTGACACGTTCCAAATCCATCGACGCTCTCGAATTCACATCGCTGGTGTGTGATGGGTATTTCAAACTGTGTTTAGTGTTAGAAGGAGATTGTCCGAAATGGACATGGACACGCATCCGTAGTCATTTCACTACAGCCGTACGACGGTAATAACACTAATTGTGGTTCCTGCTGTTTGCAGTTATAACAGGCACCACTGTTTTGGGAAGGTTTCCCCACAAGATAACGGTGAACAGGAAATAAGCTCTATTGGACATAAAAAGTTGACATTATTCTTACAATATCCAAAAATCTAAGCTGTAAAATATCTCTGCTTAGTCTTATTTAGGTTCACGGTGGGATGCACACTGGGAAAATAGACTAACCACCTGAACAGGTCACCAGCCTGTCGCAGGGTAGCTGTAATTAGTCACTTTGTACACGAATGTGTAAGGACGATGTATAAGTATTCCAGTAGTATTCGATATAAGAGGACTGTCCGTATATTTTTGCTCACTTATTATACCAACAGTGTAGCTGGAAATGTTTTGTGTGCTTTAGGTGTGAAACTCCTGGATCACAAACGTCAGCGAGCAGCTCCAGCGGAACAGAAGTCGATCATGTGTACAAGAGCACTAGCAAAACAAAACCGTCGTTCCGCCGGTCAGAACTGCCGGTCGTGTTTATGTAGCGGGAATTCAGAACATGGCACAAACATCACAAACGCTACCACGGCCAACCTCTACTTAGCTGCTTTTATACGCTAGCATATAATGACTGAGACTTTTGGTCATTTACACACATCATTAGCTAAGTCTGAATGATACTGAATCAATCAAATCTCAAGTTTATAGTCAGTTATTTAACTGAATCAACATTCTGCATGATACTGAGTCATTTGTTGATTAATATTAAATAGTTCTAATCTCTAGTTATTAGTAAATGATTTTATTTTCTGGTTAATGATGAATCAAACTACTCATACTGAATTATCATCAACATTGTAATTAATAATTAATACTGAATCAATATACTGAATCATCATTCTGGTAAGTAATGAATCATTTTACTGAATCATGACTCTAAAACTGAGTTTGTTATATTAAATCATCACTCTGGTCTATGATTGAGTCATTTTACATTGAATCATTAATCAAATCTCTGGTTAATACTGATTCATTACTGTTAATCATCACTAAATACATAATGAATCATTTTACTGAATCATCATTCTTATTAATGCCGTATCGTTTGATTTTCTGAGTCATTTAATTGAATCGTCACTTTGGTTGATACCAAATCAATTTATCTTCTGGTTAATACTAAATCATAATACTGAATCATTACTCTGCCAATGCGGAAAGATTGTAATCTGTGATTAAACCCGAATCATTTTCTAAATCATTATTGAAATATATATTTATTTATTGGGCAGCATGAAAAACTAAGTACACCCTGGCTGAAAAACAAATCATGCACCAGTTAAAGATGGTTCATGATTCCACTCAGGTTCTTCACAATACTTCTCTAGCTTTAGCGAACGTGAACGGCATCACTTTTAGAACCTCAGGAAAAGGAGGAGGAGAATTTAACATGCCCTTCGCTCATCAGTGAGAGCAGCATGGCAGGTGAGAGACAGTCTTTTTACGAAATCGTCAATCTATGCGGTGCAGTGCCCCCGCTCCACCCTCCACAGCTGGCGTGTAAGGAAACGGGGCTGCCAGCATCTCAACAGATCACAGATGTTAGCAAAGACTCTGGAGAGCCGGAGCTGGAGTCGGGCTGAGAAATGCATTCAGATGTGAATGCGCGGGTGCGTTCGAAGTCATTAGCATGGGTGGAACACCAGCTTATGAGGAGATGTGGAAGTGTTTCAAGAGCCTTAAAAAGTACGGTGGCCCGACGTGGCTCAGATGAACCCAGAAGATCATCAAAGAGGAACCGGAGGTCATGCTAGACTGAGCACATGCAATGAAAAACATTCCGAATTCAGAGAGTCAACTGAGTCTGCATTTGATGATTCCTGTGAATCGTAATGATGTGCATTAACGAATCATGATTCTGGTTAATGCTGAGTAATTTAATTGAATCATCACTCTGCATAATACTGAATCAATCTAATTAATGGTTCAACATTCTGGTTAAACATTCTGGTTAATACTGAGTCATTCTAATCTCTGATGATACTGAATCATTTGTCCGGTTAATACCGAATCATTCTATTCAATCATTGAATGACATAATGTTAATATCATAATAGAATATAATATCAAGCAAAATACTGGATCTAATGTCTGGAAGTGATTCAGTCTGTTGAATCATTATTCTGGTTCAGATTGAATTATTTACTTAAAATCATTTCACTGAATCATTCTAGTTACTCTGGTTAATACTGAATCATTGTACTTAAACATTTCTCTGGTATATGCTGATCTCATCAATTTAGTGAATCATTGTTCAGATCTGTGCTTAATACCGAATCATACAAGACTAAAGGTAATGCAGAATCATTCAAGTGAATCGTATCGTTTGGTTCACAGTGAATCATTCTACTGAATCATCACTCAGTCTATAACTTGTGATGTTCTGGCCTGGCATTCCCTCTTCCCTCTGTGTTTGTTTGTGTGTTGTAACTTTACTTAGCAACTTTTAAGCTCGTGTGATTGGCTAAATAAAAAACCAGCAGGCTGTGATCGATGGTGACCCAAATTCGCTGCTCGTGGTTTGCAGGTGGAAACATTTTGTGCCCTAAAATAAAATGATGCCATGTGAGGAACCTTTTCTGCAATTAGCCAATAAAAATAAATAAATAAAATATTCGTTACAGGTAATTAGGTGCGCAATATTGTTCGAGCTAGGTGGCGTTCGGGCTCCGTGTTGTAGCTTTTCCCCTTGCGCCTCTCCTCCATGCCGAACGTTCTGTGAACATGAGTGCGGAACCGACCTTGGCACCACCTTGGCACGATGAATGAGTCCGTGCATTGACGGCACCCCTGGGAGAACGTGTCAGAGAAGGAGATGTGGCCTCGACCGGGGTTGGATAAAATATCCATTATTCTCGAGGAACCGTCGGGCTGCTTTTCATAATGATGATGAAAGATCCGGCGTGT
This sequence comes from Ammoglanis amapaensis, assembly GCA_028566735.1. Taxonomy (NCBI): domain Eukaryota; kingdom Metazoa; phylum Chordata; class Actinopteri; order Siluriformes; family Trichomycteridae; genus Ammoglanis; species Ammoglanis amapaensis. Next base: position 1,295 of record JAOUQU010200025.1, on the reverse strand, counting down.
CTAATTTTACCCTCAGGTGCAGTTTATTAGGAACACCTAGCCTAAGCTACACACACCACATACGCAATACGACAACAATTACGCTGGGCGGTAATGCTGACAAGGATCGGATGGCGGACAGGGTTAACGATGAAGGGTAATGGGATCTGTGTCTGAGGTGAAAAGATGCGGGTAGTGGAGGGGGAGTATTAGTGTATTAGTCATGGCTCTCCTCGGTCCGGAGTGGAGGTCGGCAGCAGGAAGGAGAAAAGAAATACCATTGGGTGATTGGAAATGTCCACACTGTGAGAAGAATTGGGATGAAAGCACCCTAACCGAGCCATTTGGAAATCGAACCCAGGACCTTCTTGCTCTGAAGTGACAATGCTACGGCTGTATAAATCATTTGAATCGCCCAGCGCACGGACCTCAATCGTCCTGCTCATACAAGAATAGAGCATCATCATCATTTCCCAATGGACCTATGCTGACCCGGACCAACATAAAGCAGCTTGTAAAATGATTGACCGAATAAGCTGCTAATAACTGGCAACCTAATTTGCCAGATTATATCTGAGGTTGGCAGCTTTGATTCGACGCCAGCGCAAGATTTGTTATTCATTCTCTAGACAAAGAAAGTAACTAGACAAGCTGGATAAGAATTGTCGTTGTCCTCAATGTTTCGGCTCTGTTACAACACGACGGCAGCCAAGTTACGTTATTTCACCATTTTTTTCGGCTACAAATGGGGTCACGGGATAGCGTGACGACAGATGTGCTTTAGCATGCCATGGCTTCATTATCTTCATGGAAGGTCAGATCACTAATAGTCACTAAAGCACAGCGTCCAGAATCTCACACATCTATCCATCCATCCATCCATCTATCTATCTATCTATCCATCCGTTGTCCGTTCATCCGTCTGTCCATCCATCCATCCATTCCTCCTCTATATATCTATCTATCTATCTATCCATCCATCCATCCATCCATCCATCCATCCATCCATCTATCTGTCGTCCATCCGTCCGTCTGTCCATCCATCTTCTATCTATCTATCTATCTATCTATCTATCTGTCGTCTGTCCGTCCGTCCGTCTGTCCATCCATCCATCCATCCATCTTCTATCTATCTAGATATCTACCCATCCATCCATCCACCCACCCACCCACCTATCCATCCATCCATCCATCCATCTATCTTCTATCTATCTATCTATCTATCTATCTATCTATCTATATATCTATCTATCTATCTATCCATCCATCCATCCATCCATCCATCCATCCATCCATCCATCCATCCATCCATCCAT
>JAOUQU010199915.1:0-14184 GCA_028566735.1 Ammoglanis amapaensis | reverse complement strand
GATCTGCAGCAGCATTAAAGGTAAAACTTCACTAATATGTATCCCGGTCTAAATGGTATTTTTAGTCGATTATTAGTGGATTAGTTGGAGTAAATGACGACCACTGATCCACCAACAAAATCCTTGGTTGTGGACAGCCCTACAAATCAGTTACTACAGATAATGTTACTGTATGTTTTGAAACTGTTGGCGAAAACTGAAGCATAGAAAAGAAACCCATGAAGACCCGTTCATGCAAACTCCACACAGATAAGATCCAGGCCACCTCACCTAAAGCAGCACAAAATACCATTCAGATAACGACTCAACTAAAAGTATGTATTTAAAATGTTATGCCAGTGAGAGTAAAAGAAAAAGAACAGAGCTGTGAACAAAATATTTGTCTTTCATGCATTTTTTCTACAATCATAAATGAGAAAATAATACGACAAAAACTTTTTTTTATTGCAGAATGTACAATCCCTCGATTTACTTTCTGTAAAATTAAGCTCTGCTCACTGTTAAACTAATGGCTAGCATTTGCGTAGCATAAAATCATTCAATTTAAAAATTCAGTATTCCATACCATAACCAGGCTGCAGAGTAACATTAGTCATGTACCACATTAAAATCAATTTTAGAAAAATAATGTACTACTTATACAAATGTTGCCATTAATGTGATGAACAAAGAGTGAGGTTATGCATTTAAACCCATGATTTAACCAGCAGCTATCTATAGGTTAAGAGCGAGCCTATTCTCTCAGACTGAGTGTATAGCACCTAATGTCTGTTTCATGGTATAAACATTTACACAACAGGCCCTGCAGTAATGTTGCCGGCTGCTGCAATGTTAGAATAAATAAATAAATAACTATAATCATTAAATTGGAAAACAATGATACTCAAGGTGTGAATAATGTAGTAGGATTAATGGTTTAATTTGTTTTTAAAGTTTAAAATAAATAACTATATTCATGGGTTTACATCAGAAAGCAGGTAGCTGGAGTCAAACTACACAAGGACTGAGGGTGTATGGGGTTTAAAGTCTAGGTACAGCATTGTTTTAAATTGGGTGCAAATAAAATTAAATAAAAATGTATTGATGTAATTAATGGTTATCCTAATTCAATGTATTGTCATTGTGGTGATGCTGTAGTTTATAGTTTTAGTTTTTTATTATTTTAGGTCTTTATGATTTTTCATTGGCCTTGATCTCAGTTATTGCAGCCCTGATGATTAACATGCAATTTCCTAAAATAACCAAACTTTTTAACTTCAACGAGTTTAAAGTATTCACTACACTTAAGGTGTATTCACTACGGTGTATTTAGGTTTAAAAATTCACTTTTACCTAAGGTGTATAAAAGAAAACACACACCAGAGCTGATGTCAAACTTGTGAATTCAAATCCCAGCCATGCAACCAATTGGGTGACTACATTATCAACGGTTGGCTAAGTCGTCTGGGGTCAATGCCTGAGAGGATTCCTCATAACTGATGTAATTACAACCATTGTCAAGAAAATACCATACCAGGGTTACATTTGTTGCTTTCTAATTATAGGTCAATAGAATGATCTAGAAAACCTGTGGTAAAATAAAACCTTGCTGTGATGCAAAAAAAAGCTGAGAGTCACTGGTTTAAGGGAAATTGTGTCTTAAGTTCACAAGTGTAATATCAAATATCTTTTGTATGTACAGTACATACTGCATTCAAAAGCAAAATAAGATTACTTAAAAGTCATGCATGCTTGACTGTTTTAATGCTGAGTAAAATGCCTGCTCACAATAAGTTATAATGTGTTGCTTTAATGTATGAGGGCATTAAATCCTTTCACACATTCCAGAGTACTGCCCAAGCAAAAATAATATCGGTAAGGTCAAGTGTGAGTTGTTTACTTAGCATTATTTTTGCATGATATTTTAATGGCTCCCTATTATTCTAATGTAGTATGTGTAATTTCAGATTGCATCAAAAGCATTAAACAAAAATAGCCTTGTATTAAGAAACTATGTCCTCTGAACTTTCCACAAGGTCATTAAAGCAGCAGATTTCTATATCATTTTTCACAGAAGAGCGATATTTACTAAAACACTTCTTTTAACAACTCATTTAACTTTCTTTTGCTCATTTAAATGAGCCTTCAGCGAATCATCATCACACTGTTGCCCTGTCTGACTCTCCATTCTAATGCAGGGTCTCATCATCACCAGATTTGAAAGAGCAGGAGATCAAGCACTTAATGTTGTTATCTGCTTCCCTAAAGGGACTGATAGCTTAGAGAGCTAAAAAAAATGGCAGGAAAGGAATAAAATCTGACTTTTGCTAAGGGTCTGATTGCGACAGTGGTGTGGTGCTTTCGAGCTTTAAACATGCCATCAGAGATTAATGTTCCTAAACAGTACAATATTTCCTGAAGCTGTATTTCTTAGCTACTAGTATGCTTTGAAATCTTCATTTAAAACAATATTTGCAGTCTTAGTTATTTTTTCTTTTCTTTTATCAGTAATTTCATTCTGATTAGGGTCATTGTGACTCCAGAGCCTGATCGGAAACGCTAAATGCCAAACAAAAATACATCTCTAAAGAGGGAACCAATCAGCAGCATTAAATAAAACAGAAGACGGTCTCAGTGATTTTTTTTTACTCAAATACAACTTATCCGCTGGGTGATGTCTAGCAGATCTAATCTCCACAGCCTGCAGCTGAAAAAATTGGACAACAAGTCTGCTGATTGGGAAATGACAGGACAAATAAATTAGGCGGGGTTATTCTGACTAAGTGTCTGAGGCACATGCACAGACGTAGATGAATCTTTTGTGTGAAAAAGCCAAAGAACAGAAGAAGAAAAGAAGGTTCTGAGAAGCCCGGACACACATTAGAATGCATAAATACTGTAAACAGGAAATAAAAAACAATGAAGACTTTGTTCAAAATGAATGTTCTTCCTACTCAGCTATCGTGCCATCCTCAGTTATGTGTTTAATCCCCAGGTGGGGTGCTCTGGGTCCTTCTTTTGTGGAGATACCAAATTAACCATGACTGTGTATGATATCGCTGTGTGAAACGATGTGTAATGTGTATGTGTAATGAGTAACACATACTCTTTCTGTCATCAATGAAACTGAATGATACTCTGATGATGATGAATCCTAAGTCAAAGTGGATCAAGTGAACAAGTATGAGCAAGTACATATTTACAGGGACTGTGATAGCTTATAGGATAGAGCTTTGACCTTTCAGATGATTCAAGGTCAGACTTTGCTAAATGGCCATTTAAGGATCATTGAGCAAGACCCTTAAGATCCATACAATGGTTTTCCCTGCACTCCAGCTTCAAAACAGATGTGCTCTGATGTGCAAATAAGGTATTAAGTACTGTACATTTGTATATGTGTTTTACATTTATTTATGAAATAATGGCAACACTTTACCTCAGCTTAAAGAATTGCGTGGAGAAGGATGTGGCTGTGAAACTGATGTTTAACACCATGTTGTGTGAGTTATATTTACAAGGAGCGATTTGGATAAAGAGATAAACACCACTTCAGAACTGGATACACTTGATCAAATGATCTGAATAAACACAAGTAATAAAAGAGACTGAATGAGAGACACATTTATAGTAATTTTCAAAGTACTATTAATCCTGTTTAAAGAAGATTTATGTAGCTCTGGCATTTTAGTAAGTTTGCCGTTCATCCAACATACATGAACTTGACTTAATATCACGTTAATAATAACCATTTACTCATGATTTATGCATGGCACGCCCCCTTATTAAAGTTACCACCACACACCCATTCTATGAATAATTCCCCCCACGATAAATGCATACATTTAAAACCCAATTTCACTCCTCAGTTCTCCATGTTGTGGCGTAATAAAACATACATAATACTCCTGAGCTGGCTTCAGGACATATATCTGTATGCTGCAGATGGAGAATGAGTGTCACCACAGCTATTATGACACCAATACCTCATTGGCATGCTAGCTGGGTAGGGCCTTGAGGGGATTAAAGTCTGTAGACAGCAATAAGAAATCAGAAGATTAGGTGTTGCTGGAGTCTTTCTGCATATCACAAAAGCAAAGATATATTTTGCTCTTTGTCCTGTTGAAGAGTTGAAATGGTGAGAGTTACTAATTTATCCTTTTAAACTAATTGAGTTACCATTGGGTTTTAAAATCTATCACAGGCTTATCTCAGCTATTATGAGCCAATGTTATTAGCGGTATAAATATTGTTATTTTTTAGAAAACATTGTATACTGCACAACAAAATGGGTCATACAGACCACAGTTTGGTCTTTAATTATATTGTATGGCTAATAAATTTATTATGCGGTAACTCATTCTTTCCTACTTCCCAAAATATTCAGAAAGGCTCTTTTAAAATGCCCTAAAGGTGAGCGAACAAAACCTACATTTACAGTTTTACTATGTACGTCTGCAATAGATAAAAACCTTTACACACGCAGGTTTCATCACAAGTCTACTAATGCTTTGTGGTAATGACTACAGTAACCTGCTATTTGATGCACCTTTAATGGTAACAAATTCCTAGATATGAATTATGCTTTTAGCAAAAAAATAAGGCCTCTCGAAAGTACATTTAGGAATTCTTGTCGCACTCGGTATCTGACACTCTAATATTATGTAAGAATAAAAGATGAAAACCTCATAAGGGAATGACTGACAGAAAGCATAAATATGCTGTAGTCCAATAACACTGATTTATTAGTTTAATTTAAATAGTTAAGCATGTCAGAAACAAGAATACTGAAACACAAAGTTTGGAAACCTGTGTTTCTTTCATGGTTTGGAGCTTGATTATGTATTTTACTCCTGTATGGTAACATTTTCATAATTGGAAGAACACTGTCAAGAGCATTAGCTAAGTACCGAACTTAACAAAAATATAAAACAAATGTAGAAGTTAAGATGTGAAATATAAAATCTTATACACCACTAAGTCAACTTTGAGAATACTCATTTAATATGCTGTTTAACGGTTTTAACTTACCAAGACATCCACAAGGCATTTAGATAAATCCATCAGTAGTTGAAGTAGTTGTTGTAGTGTAATGGTAAATGTACTGGTCTAATAATTAACATTTTAAGGTCGACCTTATACCTCGACTGTTTTGAATAACAATGCAATTGAATAACAAGGCAAACTAGTTCATCATACTATTTTTCAAGACACAGAACCCCACTGAGATGGCCGATCACCACTTATTAAAAAGATTGCACCCGGTGTGTGTGTGTGTGTGTGTGTGTGTGTGTGTGTGTGTGTGTGTGTGTTTCCTCACCATACTTAATACTCATAGCTCCACCTTGTTATGATTGTGCCATGACTGTGATAAGCCCTGATGCTAATCGACAATGATTTCAATCAAATATAGTTACAACAAAAACACACATAAAGAGCTGCAGGCTGTTTGTACTAACCTCAGAAGAACTAGACCAAAATTTCACTGCAATCAGTAACTTAAGAAAAAGGAATTCTTGATTTGGCCCCAGAGCTGCACGGAGCTGAGACTAAGATATGAAATATGCAAATCTGTCACAAGGAGAGAGGAAAATTCCGGCTCAGTGTGACACTAATCTCTTAGCTCACTGTACAAACAACTTGTAGTCATGCACATTGCATGCTGATGTCATTACCTCTGTTTATGTCAAGTGATTGGCATTAATTTTCAGCTTTCACAGCAAGTCTATCAAGAAAATGTTTTTTTCTGCTTGTTTTACGATTACAAAATAACTAAATTGCTAAAAAGCTCAGCGGTAAAGCACAGTGAGTTAGTCATCTTCTTATATCAGTTTTGAAAATTAGCCCACTGGAGGGTTCATAATGTCACTTGCACTCTCAGCAGTGTTTAATGTGGTAGCTCAGAGTCAAACATCTTGGTGCATCTCCGCACGGATTTCAATTTTCCCCTTTCTCATAAAGCATTAAATTAAAACAAACACAAAACTTGGGTTGATTTATTGAAACATCACAGACACAGACCATCACCAAAGCCAGGATAAAGTAAACTCTAAGTACAAAAAGTACAAATATTCATATTACCAAATTACTCCAGCAATAAGGAAAAAAGACATAAATAAATTAATTTGCACATTTTTCCAGGCAGCATGGTGGTCAGCTGGTCCGGATCATTTTAGTTTTTGTTGGCTCCCGGGGCTCAAGTTTCTTCCCACTATCCAAAAACTGTGTGTGTGTGTGTGTGTGCGCGCACGCACGCATTTATGATTACCTTGTGAAGCTTTAAGGGGACGAAGATAATCATCATGCAAAGATAGAGGTGCATCTGTGGGTATGCTGAATTTGAGAACCCTCATAGTAAAATATTGTTCACAGAATCCCAAAATGATTTTATACTCAAATTGTTTAATTAATTACGACAGTTATAAACATAAATAAATAACACAATTATCCAAATACAGATATGATTTTATACAATTATAAAGGATCATCTTTACACTGGATGTCTGTCTTCCTGGTTTGATAAAGGCAACACTAGCCAAACCGTTCGCTTATCTGTATGGAGGTGAGATACATCATCATCCAAGGCTGTTGTGCCTTGAACATTGACCGTGGTTGAAGAAAATACTAAATTATTTTTTAGCTGTTTCCGTATTCAGCCTCCATCGCAGCAGATCATTGTGGTTCGCATACATGATTTGGCACACTTTTTTTTACACAGAATGCACCTCCTAACACATCTATATGTTTTATTTTTTGTTCATGCTTTCTCATGACCAAGTGAATCTTTCAATGTCTAGAATGTTCTGCCACCTCGATAAATAGCCAATCGTGACTGTTTAGATGACAATCGGCTGATAGCACAGATGAGATTTGAACCATAGATCCTAATAATGGTGGACAGGTGCATTTTGCTACTGTGCCACTTGAGGGCTAAACACAATGTACGTAGCTATAATTCACAGCTACAAATACACGTGCGCTCACATCTTGCACATCTTTTAGTTCTTTATTTTACTGATTAATTCTTGGCTGATTTAGTTTCCTTCAGATAATAACAGGCCTTCGATTTGCATGCAAGAGAAAAGAAAAACGTTTAAAAGTGTGCAAAAACCCCAACTGTGACTAATCAGGCACAAAAAACCCCTGCATTATATTTGTTTTTAATATTGGTGATGATCCGTATCATGCCCCATTGCTTTACTTTATTCAGAGAGACCTGATAGATTCGTCTGAGAGGAATCTGATTGCTATCCTCTGCCAGCTTGATATTAGGAGCTCGAACAAGCCTGCAGGCAGACAGCCAGTGAGATTCCCTACTGTTTTAAAGCTGTTTGATATCCCTGGCATCTGCCTCTGCTTTCACAGCACATAGAACACAAACAGAAAAGTCCTTCACTGCCCCTTAGCCATTTAAACTTTTGATACAGATCGTACACAGGCAGAAAGAGAAATAAAATGGATACGGAAAAAGGATTATCTTTGTTTTTACTGCCACCACATCAAGTACATAAAATAGTTCAATCCTTTTTTATTACATTCTAATAATCATAACACTAGACAGACACAATTTGAACGAAATTGTTCTTTTATGGCTTTATTGACCATACTGACTTCTTATTCAAAGACAAGCAAGCATTTTATATAAACCTAAATTAGAAACGTAAAACATTATTAATGCATATTTGAGATACACATTTCTGAACTTTGTATCTCAGCTTTGCTAATGGTCGGCAGGACGTCCCATAGCAGTTCTAATTGGCAGTTTTTAAAGATGAACATTAATGGGTGGGAATGTGAGTGTGATATGAGAAAGTTGTTTTACATTGTATTATTCAAAATATACATTATTGGTGCGAATCGTAAAACTTTTAATAGAGGAATCCTGCTAGTTAGGAGGTCAGGCTAGAAATTGTCTTCTTGTTGTCTTGTTTATTTTTTATTTTTTGTCTCTTTTGTCCGTAGCCTTTAAACCATTGGAAAATTAAAGACATGTTTGTATGTGAGATCGGTGGAAGCAGAAAAGCATGGGTGTTTTATGTTTTATATTGGCACGTTATCTTGACCCGATCAAAAACATGTAACCAAGCAAAAACACTGTTCGCAGACATGAAAAGTCAGTGTGAAATCAGTGGAAAGCGATTTGACTGTAATTAATTTAGGGAAACTAAATAATAATCAATAATATTGACTGTCCTCTGGAAAGAGCTGATCATGCACTTTAATTCTTTTCTAAATTTCCCATTTTAATTGGAGAATAACACGGGGTTAGTGTGCTGTGTCAGAGAGAACACGTAGTTCTTTTATACTTAATACACCTCCTCATTCAACACCAGGGTTACTAGCACCTGACTAAATGACTGAACTAAATTATCAAGATAATGAAGAAAATGCTAAGTTGATTATGTGAGTCAACAGGTTACGACCGAAGTGCCCTTGAGCAAGGCATCTAACTCCAAACTGATCCCTTGGCGCCATGACTAGGGCTGCTCACTATTGCCCTTTAATGTGTTCATTAGTTCTCGTAAATGTATGTTTCACTGCACGGATTGGATTAAATGTTTTTTACACACTTTTGTGTGCAAAAGCATGGTGGTTTTAAAGTCCAGTAACAAAATATACTTTTTAAAGATTATACATGTGCAATATTTATGCACAATAGAACCAAATGCAATTAAATGCAGATGATGTTACCACTCATATAGGTCGTAGACTTGTAGACTAACTCATATGATACATATTAACATATACTGCAGAAGGTAGTATTTCAAGAATAATAAGACAAGATATACAGGTCTCCCTCTTTCTCGCTTACTCTCTCTCTCTCTCTCTCTCTCTCTCTCTCTCTCTGTGTGTGTGTGTGTGTGTGTGTGTGTGTCCTTGTCTCTTTGTGTGTGTTTACATTGCGAAGGATCAGAAAAATAGCTCGATTATGTTTTTCCAGACTTCATTGTAAATGTGTGAAATGTGTCTGTGTGCTATTTTTATAGCAGAAATCAAAATCAGAGCATACAATAAGAAACATGGTTTGTATCATTGGTTGCTATAGAAATGAAATGAAATCTCCACTGGTTTAATTCTGAACAAACATTTAAATCATGATGTAAAAGTTTGATGTCGATGGACCAGTACTTACAGAGGAATAGAAAATAGTTTTAGTATCTGGGCTAGGCCAAGTTAAAGAAGCAGTGTGTATGTTTGTGGCCAAAACTGGTACTGCAATAATGTTCGAGTCAACATCCCGATCACATTGCTGACTCGTCTTGCTTCACAGAAAACTCTAGGGACACTAACTAGGGACACTCCACCACTTCAGATCAACAATGACGCTTTAGCTTGGTGGTAAACACACAGAAGGTTCAAAGGCTCAGAAGGAACCAAACTGCATCATTCTGTTCATTCATTTATTTTATTTTTTGGTCTAATAAATTAGATATAATAGTAGATTATAGTTTGACTGCACTGTTTGGTTGTTGGGTATATGCTAAGGCCAGATTTTAAAACATGACAATCAAATGCCTAATAAATAAATACTCATGAGCTTGCAATTATCATAGCTAATTATCCGATGTCAGTCTGATGCTCTCAAATTGTCACCTTATATTTCTGAACAAAAATATACTTTACAATAACTTAAAACATATACACACTATGCACATATGCATAGTCTCTTTTAATATAGACATCAATATAGTGGTATCACTCAGTCACAGATAAAAAGCAAAATAGTAGTCTAACACAGAATACTGATTCTATTTTCAATAAAGTGAAAAAACTTGCTGTGTAAGATTTTTACTCCAATTACCACAATATTATATAAGATAACTGACAGTGAAATGTGATGTTAAGCCTGCAGAGGCTTTGATCTGTCACAGTCACAGAGAGATTTTACATGCTTCTTTTAATTTTGGTCTTCTTGAGAACATGTCAGGTAAATGTTATTGGCTGAAACTGAACTGTTACTAAATACAAACCTCTTCCCTTCCTTCTGTGCGTATGTGTGATTATCTTTCCTGATTTGCATGCAGAGTCTGGAGGAGGACATTGAAGCAGGTGGGATGAAAGTGCATCAGTGTCCGGCTCATTTACTCTGTTTTGCAAAATTATCTTTAGTGCAAGTGATTGATCTAAAATAGAAAACTCAGGGGAACTTCAATTTCCTTGTCACTCATGTGAATTTTTTGACATGATCAAGACGGAAAATCTTTTATGCAATCAGAAAAGTCAAAGCTGTTACAAATTGATTAACTATGTTGGTTTTGGCTGTGTGTGCTAAAGCACAAACCCACTGTACAATAGTAGTGGAGAATATTTACAATTCCATTATTCAGTAGTTTTTGTAAACACATGAATCAATGAGTTTTACCTTTTCAGCAGTGATTTATGAGTTACTTTGCGTCCGTATTTGCCCAGAGTGTAAATGATTTATTAATGAATGAGAGAATCAAACACATGATTTCTTTTATTGGCCATATTTATTTTAATATAAATTTCACATTTATTATAGCTTCGCTGAGCATTTGGGCCCGGTAGATGATATAAATGTTCTGTCCTGTAACAGACTGGTAGGGGAAGGGTGATTAGCATTTTATTCCTGCGGAAATAGCAATAAAGTTTGTTAAAGTGCTAAACATGTGCATATGATCAACAGTATGGACAACATACATACATTTATGAACCTGTTATAAAAACATGCAGATAAATAATACAATTGATATACTGGACTACTAGGGAAAAATTTCATATTCCATACGGAACTCACACATGCAAGCCACTGCATTTATGTGCAATATGATTCTGTATGTAATATGTATGAAATGTCTCCCTAGTACTATGAATTTATTACCTTCCATCACCCTGAAAAACTGCAACTGTCTTCTTTCACTTCATCCATAACCCTTACCTGTGGCATTCCTCTCCTTTAATCTTCTTTGTACTTGAATAATTAAATAGTCATGGACACATGGAAGAGATCTAATGGTGCATACTGAGTGAGAGATATTTTATAGTAGCTTAATGAATGAGGTATGAGAATCAGGTAGGGAAAGGTCAGCTGAAGAGGTGGTCAGGCCGTGTGGGGTGGAGATGCTGATGGGGTTTGTAGTCATTACAAACGCCTCTTCATCAGCCTTATTGCCTCTACTCATTAAAGTCTGCTTCAATCACTACTCTCTAGTTGGCTACCATTCGCAACACGTCATCTACTTCACTCCTGGACTATTTCTCTGTTTTATGGTATCAATAAACGAATGAGATTATCAGAATCATATTTCCGTTTCACAACTACTAGTCTTACGCTTACTTGGTATCTTGTACTCATGTACCCATCCTTCTTCATCACAACAGCTGGCTCACTGCCTTCATAAGTAGTAAAGCCCAAGTTTCCACTTTCACCTTTATCTAAGAACATTCCTTAACCCCTTCCACCTCTCACTTAATTTACATTAATAGTAGCATTGTTTCCTTCAGAACCCTGTTAATCAACAGTAATATAGGTTCTAATGAAGCAATCTGATATGTTACTTTGAGTTCTAACTTGCACATTTATTTTGGCAATATTTTTCCACACCAAATGCCTTTTCTGGTACAGTCTTCTTTAATTATCTAGGACCTGAAATAGCACCGATATGAACGGCATCAAACCAAAAGGAGTTTGGTTTAATTTTAATTTAAATACATTGTGATACACAAACTAAACATAACAAGAAAACCAAAGAAAGAAGTAATAAATAAGTAAAAATTTAACTGAATTAACCACTTATTTTAAGCACCATTATTCTCTTTGAGATTTGGAATTGGAATGTGTTGGGTAATGTAGGGAGCTGCCTCGCTTATCTTAGTGAATGAGTGCTGACTTGTTCTACACTGAAAATTACATTCATTTTCAAATGATGAAATTAATAGCCAGGTAATTCTATACATAAGTTAATAAGATATCTAGGACTTTGAATAATCTGGGCACAGGATGACGTAAAATACCGTCTAGCTAGTTATTAACCCACATTTCTAAATACAGTCTTTGTTTTACCCTGCTTTCTTATCTGTTATTTAGGAATAGTTTATAAAATAAATCACGTTAAATAATATTTTAGATTTAGAATTAAAGAATTCTAAACAGTGCTGTTTATATGCTGAAGAATAAATGATTCATGTGTATTGCTGTTTATTCTCTTTTAAACTTCTATCTGACTGACAGAAGTACAAAAAACAAACAATTCTATGATGTCTAATTGTATTTTATTTTATTTAAGCTACAAGAAGAAGTTGATACAGAGACAAGTTTACCGTCCTGGTTACATCACCTTACCTTTTAACTACACGGATTCACCTCATACATTTAATAGAGGACAGCTAAACTGCAGGTGCACACATTCGACACGAGTTTACATACCCAAGCACCATATCGGCTGGAATTTGTCTGCCAACAGAACACATATCCACTTTGTTTTGGTCCATTAAAGATGGGCTATGGCCCAGAGAGCTCTGTTGCATGTTTGCACACTAATAGTTTTCTCTTTGCATAATAGAAATTCAGGACACATTTCTTGACTTCATGTGAGTCTGTTGTTTACAGTGGGATGATGTTTTTTCATGTAATTTTTGAATATTACTATCAATGTTGTGCATGCTAGATAGTGAAAGATTTACTTTTATGTTGTATTCTTATAGAACAGGTTGACAGTTTCATTTTTATATATTTATATACAATAGTAGAAGCAGTTGTGAAACTGCCCAAACTGATGTCAGTAATCTCTTACAATAATACTCAAGAATGTAACTTACTAGGAAAACAAATATGTTACAGGGAGCTCGATAAGAAGGACGAACACGCACCTGATATGAATAAATATTATATATAAAATATATTTATATTTTGATATAAATTTAATATTTATATTTAAATATTTATATAAAAAAAACCTTGTTTAAAAAAACCTTTATTTATTAATAGTAAAGGCAATATTTGTTCTTTTTAATTGCCACTGCTGCTTAGACTCTAGTATATTAGGAACACACAGCACTGTAAGCCTCTAGCTTAATTTCTCATTCAGAGCTGTGAAAAGTATTTTCCTTTTACCCGTTTCTTCTGTTGCTGATGTCACATTTAAACCTTTTGGTTCTGTCAAGTAATTTGAACCTAATGATGAAGCTTGAGTAAACACAAAATGCAGTTCTTCACAGGTATCGCCGTTTATCGGTTAAAGATAAGTAGATTGATCAAGGATGCTCCATTAGGTTAACAGTAATTTAACTGTTTACAGTAACATTTGATTGCGATATACAGATGAAACTGTATCTGCCTGTCATCTGTGGCTGCCGCACCTTCTCCAGTGCACTAAATGTCAGCTGCAAGGCCATCAGCTGATGCCACCGTCCAAGGATCTTAGTCCCCAGACTAGTACATCTTGTGGTGGAGATCGACAGTGGCACAGTGCATCACCCTGCTACCCCCTGCAGCTGCCTTCATTGGGTTGTTGAGCCCAGTGCTCATATTTCTCCACCATAACCAGATCAAGTTTATTGCCTTTTCTGCCTCATCTTTAATAGACCTCTTTAGGCTTGTCTCAGTCCATCCAGGCAGCATGGGTGGTTGGTCGCAGTCCACCTATGTAGCTTATGCTCATACGCTGCTGGAATTCCCTCCTTCCATGGCACAGTAAGCGCAATTATACCTCTTAGCATCTTTAAACCACATTACACGTGGTCTTAACTTTGTCTGTGTGATCTCTGAGTGCCTAGGCTGACAGGC
Source organism: Ammoglanis amapaensis (assembly GCA_028566735.1). NCBI lineage: Eukaryota > Metazoa > Chordata > Actinopteri > Siluriformes > Trichomycteridae > Ammoglanis > Ammoglanis amapaensis. Next base: position 461 of record JAOUQU010199915.1, on the reverse strand, counting down.
ATTTTCCTTGTAAGGAAACGTGCATCTTCCCATCAGTGGCTTCTTCATACCCTCTATTGTTGACAAATCGGAAGTTTGGATGAGGGGGTTCAAACGAGTTGTTTGCCCTGACCCTGTATCCTTCCAGCTTCTCTGCCAACTTCCATATATTATGATTGAGCCACCATCGTAAGCAACCCAGCATCAGAGCATTGCTGCAGACAGATAGTACATGGATAGGCCGTGCTGTGCTGCACAGGTGGCACTTTTCCTCACTTCCAAACCATTCAGAGAGGTTTCGAAAAAAGTTTTAATTAATCCTGGGACAAGATGCACTCTGACGTGGTGGGTAGTACTGTCATGATGATTGCAGGCCTAGTTTCTGCAATGAGTGATCTGGGTATGGTTTACAGTGTGTGTGTGTGTGTGTGTGTGTGTGTGTGTGTGTGTGTGTGTGTGTGTGTGTGTGTGTGTGTGTGTGT
>JAOUQU010199810.1:0-14185 GCA_028566735.1 Ammoglanis amapaensis | reverse complement strand
CTGGTGTCAGAACAACAATCTCCTCCTGAACATCAGCAAGACAAAGGAACTGATAGTGGACTACAGCACTAAGCAGGTGAGGAACTACCACCCTGTTATGATCAATGGGAATGCAGTGGAACGTGTAGACAGTTTCAAGTACCTGGGAGTTCACATCTCGGAAGACCCGTCTTGGTCCTGCCACACCACCGCACTGGCAAAGAAGGCCCGTCAGCGCCTGTACCACCTCAGGTGCCTAGAGAACTTCAAACTGCCCTCCAAGATACTATGGAACTTCTATACCTGCACCATCGAGAGCATTCTAACAGAAAACATCACTGTCTGCTTCGGGAACAGCACCAAGCAGGACAGACTGGCTCAACAGAGGCTGGTGCGTTCAGCTGAACGAATCATTCGACTGACCTGCAGTCCATCTACAAGAAACGGTGCTGCTCACAAGACAAGAAAATAGTAAAGGACACTAGCCACCCCAACCATGGACTGTTCTCTTTGTTACCATCTGGTAGGTGCTTTTGCGCTCTGAAAACCAAGACAGAGAGAATGAGAAAGAGTGTTTTTCCACAAGCTATTCAGACTCTGAATGGAAATTAGCTATAGGAACTTTATCACTTCAACACTACCTGGACACTATTATCAACACAGACACTTTTTAAGCAGTCACTTTATAAATACTTGGACAATCATGGACACTGTCACTTTAACAACCAGTTTATTTTATATATATATATATATATATATCGGTCGGTCTGTCAAGACTGGTGTTTGCAAATCCCGCATGGACTTCCGCTTTGTGTTTTGGCATTTAAAGCGTTCCTAAAAAACCCTTAATTCCTAACACAAGAGAAACGGCTTCGTCGTTGTTAGAGAAAATATATTTTCACTGTTTTATGCTCATTAGATTAATATGCTTTTGTTTAATGCAGTTCACCTTAAAGTAACCTCTCTCTGTGTGTGTGTGTGAAGTTGGTGTGTGTGTGGCCGGCAGTCAAGGCTACTTTAGAGAACAGAAAGTACAACAACAGACTATGAGAATGTGAAACTGTTTTCAACGCCCGTAAATGGACATGTTTTATACTGGTTTTAACGGCCGTAAATGGATATGTTTTGTCTAATAGTTAGAATGCAGCCGGTGCAAGTCATAAGCTTGACAATTGAAATGTTCAGCAACAGCTTTAGTGTGTATAAAAGCGAAAGTAGGAACGGGGAGATCAGATCAGTCTCAAGCGCTGATCTCCGTGCACGTTTTGGTTGGGTTTAATCTATATTACAATAAATACTCTTATACCTCAAGTTCTTAACTTGCCTCTGAATCATTTCCACTACATCGTCCACCGTTGTTGTTTGTGAATGTCGCTTGTGCATCAGATTTACAGGCGTGAACACGCGAATACAAAATGCGATTAATTGCGATAAAATTTTTAGCGCGTTAAAATCTTTGTAATTAATTAATCGAAATTAACGCGTTTAAGTCCCGGCCCTAGTTTTTACAATGCCAGAACATTTAGCTACTGAACAAAAACGTTTTGTATGAAATCTGATTTGTATTTATATGTAGTACAAGACGTGTGAGGTGATTTATCAGGTGAACTACTCTGATGATTTGAAGTCACTACCCCGAGTGCTTTTTTTCTTTCTTTTGACAGGTTGTATAATAAAGATGCCGTCATTGAGTATTTGCTTGATAAATCAGCAGAAAGGCCAAATGCTGACATCGTGGCACACATACGTGGTATCAAGGTAAGAACAAGTATTGCATGTCCACCATAGTCAGCAAAAATTGCTTAGCGCTGGTGGTGATATCGTCTTGGTGCACTATTTTGATCTACAAGGCAGATTTAATGCTTTAAATCAGTTTGCTCAAACTTAGATCTGGGTGGTTTAGCATTTAGCAACAAATCTTTATTTTAAAATGACAACTTTTTGTCTTAGATTTTCTAAAATTGCCATTAATTTTATGATTCACCGACATTAAGCTGCGTGATTATTAAAATGTACCAGCTAGTAAACTTCATAGTATTTAAAGGTTTAAAATGTACTGTGCTTAATGAAATGTCTCCATTTGGTCATTTGTAATCATCTCATATTTTAAATAGAGATGCACTGATTGCGATTTTTAGATTTTTCATGGCATGTGATTTGCCAAAACTGATTTCATCACCTACTTTACAAAATGTACAAGTGCTATTTTCTTTTCTTTAAAATGCTCGAAAATATTATGCCTCATACATTGAAAACAAATAAAAAAAGCCTATTGTTTGTACAAATCTTATTTTATGTTGTATTAACATATTAATTAATTCACACTTTTCTTTTTTCCCCCCCAAATCTTGGCTTCTGCTATGGAACACTTTTTTTCAGATCAGACAGAGTTTTGACTGATGTAAAATCATCATAATTAGATTTTAACTAGTCGATCATGAAGGATTTTGTTAGAACCATCAAGTTCTGATCACAAATAGGTACATTATTAATTAAAAAATGGTTGTTAGCTATTTTTTTTCTTCAAGAAACATATTGTCACAAAGTATGTATTTCACAAACACTTACCCAACAGTATTGGGTAAGTGTACTTTTACCAATAACACAATAACCAGCAATCACATTATGCAGCTTTATAGTGAGCTTAGGATTGAAATATACTTTTTAATGGTTTTGATTTCGAATTCTGCAAAGGTGCCATGTTTGTATTTAATAATGGTTTTAAACTGGTTTGTGTACAGGATGTAAAGGAGTTGATTCTGACCGATAACCCTGCATGGGAAGGGGAAAGCAGGAACACGAAGGGTGACTGCTATGAGGATGTACACTGCGCCATGTTTATCTGTCCTGTAGTTGGACTGGAGATGAATGGAAAGCACAAGTAAGAGATTTCTTCTTCCCTTGGAAGAATACTATGTTGGGTCAAAGGTTATTACAATTATTATGAGCGTACGGATACACTACCCATGATGTGGTGTGGTTCATATACTGAGTACACAATACATTTTTTTAAACAGCTTAAAACTGAAGACAATTGTTTCTCATTTGCTTAACAAAGATTGTTTTTACTTTAAATTAGTTTTAGTTAATCGTGGTTTAGTTGAAAAGTCAAAAACTTATACAAGCAGTACTAGTAAGTCTAGTGGTCTGGTGGGGGATTTGATGGGTGATGGGAATAATATGCAAATTATTTATTATCATTTTTATTTATTTAACAGAATCGTAATACTTAAAATGTCAAATTTTTTTGGTCACCAAAATATTTGTAATAATTTACAGAATGGATGGATTTTAAACAAACTTAAAAAATGCAAAACATTCAAAAAGTGAATTTTGCATGCTGTGAAATACAGACTTAATGTCATGACACAAAATAGCAAAAAATATTATTTTATATAATGTTTGTTATTTTAGAATGTTTGACAGACCAATTTAATCTAGATTCTGCCATAAGTTTATCATTTATTCAAATGATTATTTATTATTTATATATATATATATATATATGTGTGTGTGTGTGTGTGTGTCAGCACAGTGACTTTTGGATAGATAGAGAGAGAGCTTGATTATTTGATGCTGATTCTGTAGGTCACCTCACAGCAAGAAGGACATGCATATTATGTTTTACAGGTTTTGCTACCTGCTGACCTGTGGCTGCGTGTTTTCAGAGCGGGCTCTTCGAGAGGTCAAGACAGAGATCTGTCATAAGGTAAAAGATCTACATGACTTATAAAGTGCCGTTTTAAATTAACCATGAGGTTCTGATTCACCGGGTGGGCGATACAGAAGCACTGCAGTGTTTCCTCAATTAATGTCAATCCTACAAGAATACATACACTACGCACTGAACATAACTAAGTTGTGTGATTCAATTAATATAAAATAAACATTGTGAGACGCATAGTGAGAAAATTAAAGGGTTTACATCCAAACATATATGTATTCCCCTAACAAAAAAGGTCAGTGTGCTGTTGATGGGTTGAAATTGTTAAATTGCATACCTGACTGTGATAACACTGCTACTGATACACTGCTTTTATAAAATGCATCTTTAAATTCTAAATGAAAAGAATAACTAAGAACAACAGAATTAAAATACAAACAATTAACAACTAAGTGACTGAAATAATGTCCTACAAATTGAAAACCGTAGTTATTTATTTGGGGTTATTTGTAATATTAAATGTTTATATATTGTATATGCAGCAATTAACAATATATAACTACTATTGCAAGTATAATAGCCACCTGTCTGGTGATTAGATTTTTAATGAGTTAGTTTTTACCTGAGTTGATTTTAGACTAATAACTTTACTCACAGTTAAGTATTAGTAGTTAAGTAATACTCAAAGTAGAGTAGAATTTTTTAGTACCTAACCACCGCTGCGGAAGAATACTTTTTTTAACTAAGCACTTAGGTTTAGTTGTACTTAACTGTCACTAACACACACACACACACACACACTGGTTTGCGTCTTTGAATTGTATTTTTGTTTGAACCAGAAAATGGTCATATAGGGGCACTTCTGTAAGTCACTGGATTAATGTGACAGCTAAATGCGGAAATTGCAAATCTCTCTGTAATTTAGTTAAGCTTGTCCTGATAAATAGAACTGCCATATGATGAGAATAAGGAGTGCCATATGATGAGAATAAGGAGTGCCATATGATGATATATTATTTTTCTGCAGTTTGGACTATCTTTAGCTAGTTTTAAATTCTTATAGGCTTTCCTTAATGGTGCAAACCCATTATCTTGTTGTTATCTAATTGTTTTCTCATAAGTCTGCTGTGCGCCAAGCAGCAATTTGTCATACAGATAAAGTACTTTATTGTGTCTAGTTGGAATCTCGTCTTTTAATGTACTGCCTAATATAATTTGTCTTCACAAACAGACTGCATTTATTTGCAGCCGGATCCATTATTGTGATTGTATCTTTGAATACTAATCTTGTAGCACCAGTTAAACCTTTAAACTCAAAACCATCAAGTAGCTTGTACTTGGATCTCAGTGACATTTAATATATATTTTGTATCCAGTACAGCTGTTATAGTACAATTATTGTCATTGTGGTTCACTTCAGAACCATTACCTCACTTTATTAGAATGCCTTTATTTTGTCCTTACACTTTTACAGATGTACAGTACAACAAAATACTGTCTTTGCTTATCCATGCTTGTTTGGAAGTCGGGGTTCGCGCACCGCTCGGGGTCAGCCATCGTACGGCAACCAGACATGGAACAGCAGACTGGGTTATGAGTCTTGTTTAAGAATCCAACAATAGTTTTGTAGCAAACACAGTCTGGATTTAAACCCCCAATCTCTAAGTGCTGCCTAGTAGACTACACTGTCTAATAAGGTCAATAGGGTCCTGGATTCTATTCCCAATTAAAGTGGTCCAGATATTTTCTATGTATTTTCTGTTCATGTACTTACCAGAAATGTGAGGGCTTCTTTGGGAGCTTTGGTTTTAGGTGTAGTAAATTAGAGAAGATTGATTTCCATTCCTATGCATGTATTTAATATTTACTTTGAACTTCTGAATTCCGTGTAACTAGTGGCTATCTTATTTGTCATGAATGTGACCAATGTGTAAAACATTTTCTTACAATTTCAATGAGTGAATCCTGTCAATGGCTCGAATTAATTTAGTATACTTTTGGCATGCCATAACTTATTATTTATCCGCTATACAATACACGGATTTGTTTTGAATCGAGATTTTTAGACAGCATCCCACTGTTCCACCTAGTCACCACTGTATTAATAACTGAATAATAATAATAATGTTTACTTATTAAGATAAGTAGTTAGTCAAATTAGCTCTGATTGGATATTCCTGACTAGTAAGAACATACCACCAAAGTACATGAAAAAGTGGGAAAATCCTTGAATATTTTAATTGTATTTCAATATATTTAGGGGAGACTCTTAAGCTACAAATGAATAAAGGGTTTGTGTGCATGTGTGAGTGCGCACGTTGGAATTAGAATGCAGACCTCATGAAATGATTAACGTGAAGGTCGTCTTGTTCTTGATAAAAGTCCATTAATAATTACAGAAGGTTTTAGAATACAACACAGTGACAGCCAATTAATCATTAGATAAAAAACTTATTTTATTGAAGTGGATTCTGTAACATTCAGATAATTCCATTAAAACACAAAAATCAAGATCACTTTTAAAGGATGACACAAACAAACAATTAAAACAAAGCATTGGTAAACACAATGGCTCGTAGAAGCCATGCCCTAGGTTGTCAAAAAAATACAATCAAATATTGTATTTAAACAATAATAAAACCAATAAAAATAAAATAATCTTGTTAGACAAACTTGGACAGACTACTCTTAGACTTTGCTAACACTTGGTGTTCAGTCGTGTCTCAGTTGATCAGATCATATATTATTCACACATCATAAATAAATAACATTAGATCTTAAATAAATATTTTGTGATAGCAAGTGATGCAAAATCCTATTTATACCTAATTACTGATTTAAATGGGATCATAGCATATAAAGACCACTGAAGTAGCGTGTTATTCTTGTGTGTTCTAGATTTTCCAATAGGAAAAATAAGCGATGTTTTCACAAAATTCTTTTGATCATTTTATGTAGTAAATAAATAAGTTCAGAAACCAATATGTTTTATCTGTACATTTCTCTCCTAAACATACGTTTATCTGCTGAAATGTCAGTATCAGTTTTACTATACAATAAATTTAAACTAGCTAACACAATAAAAGAACATTTCTAAAAGACACACAACTACAGTACAAGCTTTTGACTTATCTCATTATTCAGCAGATCTGGTGATGTTCAGGTGATTCACAATTCCAAATATTGGCATAACAACATGGTACTAAATACAAAATGACATCATGACAAGACTTACGAAATAGTCGATCTTGGCGGTGTGTTACATCTGGAAATGTATGTTTTAATCAGTAGATGCCAAGGTGCCAACCAAAATCCAAGGTGTCCGAAGTACAGAACTTAATATAACTCAAGCACTGTAGTAAACTTGCATGTGACAGTTGATAAATGATGTGCATTTTAAAACAACACTATATGGAGCTGGCATATGCAGTATTCTGAGTTCAAATATCAGCTTTAAAAAACATAATTTAGCATTTTCTCCCTTTTATTCAATATTTAGTCAGTTCAAGTTGTACGCAATATGCATTATGCTTCCTCTAAACTGGCGCTCAGTGTTTGTAACGATCTAGGAATGCAAGATTGTCACACTAACTTCCGACATGTGCTTAATAATTACACATTTTCACCTACACAAGGCTAGTACATATCCAGATCAGCTCTATTTCAAATCCAAGCTCTGATATTCTAGTTTATTTTATTACCTAAACACAAAGAAGATAATCTTGTAGGACTACAGTCATGTCATTTTATCAAACATTTTGGAAGACGCTGGTGGAAAGCTATGTCTAACACATCACTCTCAGTTCTTCCACGATGTTGAACTGTGTAGGACAGGATATCTCCTTTTCTATATATTTTCAAATGTATTCTTAATGTTTAACTTAATAATCAGAGCTTAAAATCACTTTGTATTGATTTGTATTGACTGCTTTGTTCTGACAAGTGGAGCTGCTTCACATTTCCTACTGAAGTTTTCACGTGATTGTACTTTATGGTGTTTTCCAACATTTTTGTGTCATTGACCACATTCTGATGGTTGAGGATCACAGATATAGTATATACACCAAATGAAACACTCTCTGTTTGCAATAAGCCATGTAAACATGTTATGGGACAGTGTAGTCTAGTGGGTAGAGCGTTGGGTTGGCTCTGCTACACTCCGCTACACTGTTGGGTCCTTGAGCAAGACCCTTAACCCTGTCTGCTCCAGGGGCGCTGTACATTGGCTGACCCTGCGCTCTGACCCAAAACTTCAAGACAAGTTGGGATATGCGAAGAGAAACATTTCATTGTACTGTACATCTGTACATGTGTAATGACAAATAAAATTGCATTTGATTTGCATTTGATTTTGATTTTTTTAAACTATACAACTAACAGGTTATTGCAGATTTAATGTTATTTATATGACACAAATAAACTTCCATAGTACTTTAAATAACTTCTGAAGCACTGTTGATTTTGACCTCTGTTGCAAGTCGCCATGATGACTGAATAGGTATCATGGCTTGTTGTAGGACTTTGTGTCTATGCCACTGCTCAGTACAGTCCAGAGCATCTGGGAAAATTGTGCTATCAAACTTGTTAGCAAACATCGAATTTTTCTCGATTATCCAAGGTAAGTCCTCTATTCCGTAGACACAGATATCCCTGACGTAGCCTCCTGTAAAGATAAGTTTAGCGGCCTCAATCAGATCACAATTGTTATTCAGATCATGAACGCCTGGAATGTTACGTTCTTATAGCATCGTGAATTTAGGGTGTCAAAACTGCATATTTTAAAGTTCATTTCAAACAAGCTAGTATGCTTATGCTCAGAGAATAATATCATTGCAAGAGTTTAAAACATTAAAGTTAATGTAGCTTAAATGATTGCAAGCATTTAAAACACCAAAGTTATGTTCTGTATAAATGTGTATTATCTGGTATTGGTAGAGTAATATGTTAATAATTTAATTAAATTAAAAAAAATGGAAAAATGTTAGGGAGTTCAGTAGAAATAATATTTATTACCAAAATCAGGGCAGAATTTGTGTAGTGTAAACTAGGCATAAAATGTAGACTTACCATTACATCCTTGGTGGGATTTTCCTTCTTGATCTTTCCATTTAATGGCCCTTATTTCACCTTCCCAGCCACCATTTACATTACTACCTGGTGCATCTGTGAAAATGTTTAATCCTTGTTCAGCTTAAATGAGTTAGGATTGCTTACATACATTTTAAATCATTTGCATATACTTTCAATTTATTTTTCACTCAGGTTTTGCCTGTATTGAAATATTCTGTCTGCAGTGCATCAAGATCTGGAATTCTTATTTGAATGACCATAATTCAGATTCTATAGGTAGCTTTGGCTTACCTTTCATGTGGTTGAGAGTAACCCAGTAATGCTCGTCAGGGCTGTACGTATCTTTAGACCATTCCAGTAGGTCTCTTGCCACTGTACTCTTGAGTACATACTCTACAAATACTCTTGTCAGCGAGTAGTAGGCTGTACCAAAGTAGAGCTGGAGGTTGTGTGGAGGAGGGCTCTTTTTGTTGCTTTGGCCTCTAGGGGCCACATACTGCCCTTTTACTTCTACGTATTGTATCCGAGTCCTGTGTCGCATGTTCTCTGGTTGCTTGATCCCTGGAGTCATGTTTGTGTCTCTCCATTCTGCTGCCTGCATATAGCGGACCAGCTCCAAGTTGCTTTTAATGGGGAAATCTTGGCCGCACAGATTTATCACCTTACGCCATTTTACCGTCGATCTTACCAGGTCCCTCATGCAGTTGATGTCTGCTTTTAAGCGTGAAAAACCGGCATAAGTCACTTCCTCGCTAATGGAGGCAAGGAAGACATTGGGAAAACATCCAGCCAGATTTCTGACACTGGCTTTATACTCTTCTGGAACTTTGATATCGATGTGAATGCAATAAATGTTCTGTGGGGCGTAGACTGCCCTCAGCAGGCGCACGAATGTTTCAAGGTCTTTGTGAATGGTTATGATAAAGGCCAGAGGATAATCTTCCTCTTCTTTGCTCAGAGGCTTCATGATAAAGTGATGCTCTGCCTGCACCCTGGAGCAGTTCAGCGGACCCTCGTAGAAGCTCACCTCTTGGCATTCTGTTCTTTGCCATTTCATTAAAGGTGAGCTGCTACGCAGAGCATTGCAGTTTTGAGGAAATGGGTGACATCTTATTGCACGCTGAGGCACCTTGAGGGTGTTGGACGGCTGGCTTTTGATATAGATGACTGAGCAAATAAGGATGCTTATTCCAAGACACAGGAGAAAACTGCACTTGACACTTCCAGTATGGAGCATAATCCAGCATCAAGCAGCCCAGACCATGAACTATCACCTGGAAGAACGAACATGAAGGTCAAATCACCCTTATCGTTTTTTATATTGTCTCATCTCGCAATTTAATTTTTTTGACCAGTAGCTTTAAAGTATTACAGTGAAAGAAATTTGTGTAGAAAATAAATCGTTTTAAAGAAAAAAAAAAACAATTAATGAGATAAGGAACAAACTACTACAAGACATCAGCCTGCTCAATTTTTTTGTGGTTGCCACTGTCTCATTAACGCAGTGCTGATAGCATTCTGGCGCCGCGCCGGCTCTCTGGCATACCAGTGTGGCTGCAAGAAAAAAAAACAGTTTTACCCAGTGATGTGACAGTTCACTGAATCTGAGTGGTACAACTTTGACTCTTAAGCGTACCAATAATAGACCTACGAGCTAATAAACCAATCAGGAATAGCATAGGCACAGGCATTGGGTCTTGGCCAAAAAGAATGATGCAGCTGTGTGAAAGTGTGAATTGTAGTGATAGGAATTACGGCTCTTTTAAGGGAGCCAGATCTTTTGGCTCTATTCTTTCAAAAATGTGGCCTGTTGTTTAGTTTGTTTTTTATTTTGTTAGAAAGCAAGCAGCACAACTATTTATACTATATAAATTATGAACATTTATGTATATTGCATTTGCTACCTTGTCTTAAAGGGTCTCATTAAAATAACACTTCATAAAAAAAGTATGCACATTGAAAACAAGTGCATTTTAAATGATGCTCTATAACTATGTAGCTAACGTGGACACAAGGAGGCACAAAGATGCAATTTTAAGGTGCCTATTTGATGCTAGAATTTTAGCTAGACGATAGAAGATTTTTAACTTTATCTTGACTTCTTGTTTTGGTAACTAGAGAGAAATTGTGATTGCATTTAATTTCCAAAAAGTCCTCTCATTTGCAGAGATAAGCCAAGTCAATTTTATTTGTATATAACACTTGTTTGTCACAGAGCAGTATTATAGAGTTCTGGATCTTCAGACCAACAATAAAAACAAACAAACAAACAAAACCCTACTTTGAGCAAGCCTAGGGCGACTGTGGCAAGGAGAAATTCCTTGAAAAAATTACTGGAAGAAACCTTGGAGAATCCAGACTCAATAGAGACTCATTCTGTATGAGTGAATTCAATTATATTTAAAAAACCTTAATAAAACATATTAAATAGAATTAAATTAACTAAAGAATATAGCTAGCAGAAGCTCTGCAAACATCAATTCAAGCTGTTAATTTTGTTCGTGTTTATTTGCTTTAATACTGTAGCACAAAGGGAAAATCTGATGTAATAAAATTTCTCATTATTTCTCAACTATTATTATAATAGCACTGCTCATTTCTGTACATACTCAATGTTCAGTTATCTATCGCTTTCGTTTTCTCTCAGGGTGTTGGAGCACAGTATTAAATAGATTGGAATTCATTAATAATCAGCTCACATTGTTACGATCGATTAAATCTACTTTTGTGGACATGTGAATTACAATCGATACAGGATATGATGAGAGATTTTTTTAAACGAATTGGCGATTCTCTCATGACGTTGGTGCAAAGTTGTAAGCCACAATTTATAATTGTTATTGACCGGAGGATCGAATGAGGGTACAGTCTGTTAGAAAATCATGATTACATTACATACATTACTTTTATTTTGCTGAATATATCGTCGATTGGAAACATTGCAAATAGAAAGAAATTATGTTAAGTGGCTTAATAATGAAAAAAATCATTTCACAATATGATTGTCACCAATAGCTCAGGTTGTTGAGTAACTGTGAAGATCTCTGATTTAATAAAATGAAATTGAAGGATCAAATTGTATTCAGCTTAAATATAATTCTAAATGCAGGTGTGCAGTTTTGCTTTGTTGTATTTTGTATTTGCATCTATGCTAACCGCTTAACTACCGGTGGAATCTTTGCATGCTAGTGCATTAGCCAGAGCGTGTTATCTGACTGATAGCATATGTGAAGATAAATTAAAATATGCCTAAATATTTGTAATATATACTTCAAACGCTTGGTCAGACAGACTTCCGGTGCAGTAAGCTGTGCTTGAGGGAGGGATACTGATTTGGTCCATAAGTACTATTGTAATTGTTGTTGGTTAAAGAAATAAATGCAGTGACAGTGTTCATTTTCCACTTCTTCCCAACAAATTGTGCCCACTAGATCATGCTTGGCAGACTGGGGGCAACAAGTTTCGAACTAAGGAGGGGATTATTCTGCTCTACCACTTTGGTCTATAAAAGCCAAGATTTTACCTAGTATGTAAAAAAGTCACTGGCCAGCTTCAACCTAGCCATTAGGATACAGAAACCATTGCATTGTAGTGTGCATGTATAATTCACTGTATTTAGCAGTAGTAACCTGGTTGTGGTAGTTCTTAAACCAGCAACCTCCTGATTAAGTATGTCATTTGTAGATTGTTTTGTTAGGCTGTTATTTTTACATTCGCTGCTTTATCCCTTTTGACTTTTCATGCAAATGACTTGACATGTCCATTTTTTTCAGCTAATCCTTTTGTCTTTAAAATCATTTTCATCCCTCTCATTTGCAAATGTCTCTCATCTTACAGAGATTGACAGATTTATTTTTCTAATATTATTGTTTGTCATAGACAGCCGAATATGATTTATTGTAAATCATCATGTACTACAAAAATAGGGTGAGAATATTTACTAGACCTTTACGCATACTTTTTTTTTTTTTAAACCACTTCCTTTTCTACATAATTTCTGAACTTGTCATGGACTCTTCACAGACCATATTTTATAACGAAGAATGTAGAAATATGTAGTATATAAACTTTATGTTTTAGGTTTTTCTACGTAGCTACATTTTGTAATTTACAAAATAATGTGCATTTTATTTTCAGATTCAGTACATTATTATATGACATTCATACGCCATTTGTGCAATAATTCAAGTTTTACCCACTTATCATAAGCTGGATCACCAGCTTTTTATTTATATTAGCATATAGCATATTACTTTATTTATTTAGATACAAAGATATATAAATTGATTTAATAAATGTACATTTCTATATATTTGTTATACAAATTTTATTGTTTATTTTTTTCTGTATTTCCTTTTTATTATTTGTACATTTAATGTGTTGTGTATATTTTTTTACGGAGCAATTGTAACATTTGCAATTTCCCTCTGAGATCAGTTAAGTATTTCTGATTTTGGTTTAGATTTTATTCAATGAAAGAGTTGTACATCACACTCAGCTTAGCCATTGCCGTTTTTTTTTTTTCAATCAAACCATATTTAACTTTAATGTCTTAAAGGAGTTATCAGGGGGTCCTGAGCAGACTTAAACTAATCCCAAATCAATTGAGTTGTTATTTAGGAAAGGTGATTATAGAGGGCAGGTCATCAGACACAGCACTCCATGATTCACTTTTTTGTTCAAATAGACCTTCTATAACTTGGAGGTATGTGTAATGAATGTATTTTGACAGAACATTGACAGTTTATTAAAGGCACTAAAACAACAATAAACAAATTGCTAGATTATTCTGTTTCTGGAATTTCACAGTCACCTGAACTTGGCTGGATAGAGCTGAACTTGCCTTTGGGTTCTCATCATGATTAAATGCCTGATGTTGATTTTATCTACTGAGCTAATGAGGTTCAAGTATAAACTTGCATCACCGATAAATTTGCAATCTGCTCACAGTTTTGAAATATTTATTTACATTTAAAATATGTTTTAAGAGCTGATCTTATGAATCAGACCACATAAGTCAATATTCTCTTCACACTAATGCTGTCTCTGGTTTACCACGGTTCAATCTTTGGACCACTTTGGATCGACACTGACACTGTTATTAAATTCACTCAAATTATTTTCTTGCTTCGAAAAATGTTCACTAGCTTCCTAATATATTCTACTCACAAACAGGTGCCATGATGAGATTTGTTATTCATTTTACCTGACAGTGGCTATGATGCTGTTTCTGAATGTACATTTACATTTTCAGCATTTAACATACACTTTAATCCAAAGCGAATTACTATGACAGTACACAGTCGGAATGATTAAGGTTTAAGCGACCCAACAGGCCAGAATGTATTAAGAGTTTATCAGACATTGATAGCTAGCTTTGTAGTAATTATCATTTTATCTATTCCATTCTGACTTGGTTTACTTGATAAATAAAAGGATTATAATTTTTGTTAAATATCTTAATAACTGTAT
>JAOUQU010199703.1:0-14189 GCA_028566735.1 Ammoglanis amapaensis | reverse complement strand
TAAACGAAAGACCAATCATTGTAAGGGGTGTTGCAATTCCACTAAATAAAAGCATTACAAATATATGGTCTTGCAAATAGAGGCACATACAGGCAGGATATGATACATATGTACTAACTGAATATTTTAATTGGCATTTTTTCATTAACTAAAGGACAAAGTTGCAGTTTTAAGTGGTGAAATCCTACATACAATGCTGCAAGTGTGTTACTTAGGAGATAATTCAAAATGCACTGCCATGAAACAGTCCTAAGCAAATTGTTTCCTTGTTTATGGAGGTGTTACCATACAGTGTAAATAAGATCACTGATAGAAAATATTGCATTGCTAGATTAACAGTACCTTGAGTTGGTAAGAGCAGTTTGCTTTTCCCTTCTTATGACCTTAGGACGCTTGAGGACGGGTATCTCTGATTTGGTGTCTTTTTTCAGGAGTAACGTCTCTGTCACAACAATTGTGCCAAACAGCTCTTGCGTAAATTTAGGTTGAATTGAGTAAATTATTTTAGAATGGCTTATATTTTTATATAATAATATTTATTAATATTATTTTGCTTCAACTACCCCCACACAGTTAGTTTTAAACACTTATTAACGACTATATACTGTACTATATATAATATACTGTACAGTCCTGACTTGTAATCACTACTACTATTTAATAAAACATTATTTTTCAGCAATATCACAAACAGCTGCTTTCAAAAATTAATAAAACGACTGTGTTAATGCTTAACTATACATTTACTAAGATACACACAGTGTCTCCAAGTATTATTCACCTTCTGCAGGTTTTGAAGGTTTAATAATTTTAACTTCGTATTGTGAATCTGGGACTGTAAATTTGCCTGGACATGTTAAATGCATTACAGCAAAAAAGAACGAAATTAAAAAAATAATATTAAACCGAGAAATAACCGGTCAGTTGTTATTCAACCCCTTAAACCACCAGAATTCTGTTTGGATCCCTCAAGTATTAAGAAGTAATTGAGGCATTAAAAGCAATGAGCTTCACACGTCTCTTCTGACAACGAACAATTCTCTTTGCAAACATTTGAACAGCACTAAGTAGCATTCCAAGACAAAATACAGTAGTTGTGGACCACATGGCTTGGCCAAAACTCTTTCCAGTTTCTTACTTACTCTCACTGTTAGGAGCATCATCTGGGAGTTGAAACCTTATGGAACTACTGTTAACCTTTCACTTCCAGGACAGCCCTCTTTTGGCCTGGGCAGGTCAAGGTTGACCAAAGAACTACAGGAAGTGATCTCTGGAAAGATCTCATGGCAATGTAGATATTGGTTTCAATAGATACCATAGGTGCATAGGAAGTCCTGCAAATAGATACCAAATGTACATGGGAAGTCCTCCGAATAGATACCATTGGTATACAGTATATTAAAAAAACAAACGATGAATAACAATGAGTAAACTTTGCTGCAGTGAATTTCATATGTGAAGGCCCATTTACAGACTAAATTTTTACAGTAATTAGTTAACTGTAATTGTACAAACTGTGCCAAATAATTGTAGATCACTAATCGCAAGAGCTAACCTTGTAAAGTAAAGGGCACTAAGGCTGTAAAAAAATGAACAAAATGAATTGTTGCCCGTTTGTTCACTTTTAATAAAAAGAGTAAAGATGTCTGAGAGCGAGGTGACATTCATCTGAGTCATGTGACCACCAAGGCACCAAGTTCCCATTGCTTGTCCTTGGTACATTTAATTGGCTTAGAGCGGCATTGTATCTGCTCTCCTCGACTGCTGCACTACATTGTATTAAAGAACCAGAGCCCGACAAAGCGAACGGTGTGTATGTGAAGAGAGTTTGCAAAAGTAGATTTGCAAAAAAGAGATTTTATGCTAGAATGTGTCTTCTACTGAGATTTTGTTCTGTTCATTAATTCAATGAGCTGTATTGAATTTCTGGAAGACCGTTGGCTTGTGCCAGCCTCCAGTGATTATGCCTCCCCTGGCCTTTGCTGCTCTACTGTCATGCTGGATGATGTTCCAGACAGTGTAATGAATAATGATCTCAATATTTAATTGTATGGATTTTGCTTGTTATAACCTTTTAGTTTAATTTCAATTTCTGTTTGTATAATTTTGTATATTACCTTATTTGGACTTGCAGATGTGTTGGGTAACATTAGCTAGAGGTTAAAATACTGGACTAGAAAGCAGTTTATCCTTCCCACTTTAGTGTACGTTACTGGTTAAAAACTGAAAATAAAAATGTATCTAAAATTGGTCAAGAAGTTGTCTGGGTGGGAAAAGCCCAGAATAGACTGGGTCTTACAATTACAGTTTTATCATTTGGCAGATGCTTTTTCCCCAGAGTGACTAGTATGGAAGTGTTTCTATGCTAGTTAATAAAATTAACATTTTATTGTTGAAGTATACACATAAAAAAAAATACAAATCTCAGAAAACTAGTGTCATTTTCAGTGAGTTATTGCAAGTGTTTTGTAAAGAGGGTCTTCCACTTGGGTCTTCAAATGTTTTGTACGTTGGTTGGGATTTCCAGGAGCGGAAATCTATTTGAATCTATTTGGCAACTCTAAAGGAGGTAATTCACAAAGAAGTAGATACCATTCCCATGAGAAGCCCATGTCCTAGTATCTATTAAAAAAAAAGAAAAACGAGGTCTGTCTGTACGTCCATCTATTTATATTTATCTATCCATCTTTCCATCCATCCATCTATACCATTGAAGTTATAATGAAAGCGTATTTGTTAAACCAAGAAATTTTAGAAGTGGTTCTGCCAGTATCTTTCATTTGCACTAACGTTGAATAAAAGGTAATAAAATAGTAATAAAATATAATAATAATAGTATATAATAATAAAGTTGTAATATAACAATATAACATCAGCAATATAACATGATAATAAGACTAAAAGCAATATATAATATAATATAGTAATCATTAAATAATATTGTATGTAATACCATTAATAGTATTTGTTTCACACTTCTAAGCAAAACCAGCCATATAAAATGGCACCATCTGCCAGTGACAAAAGTGTTGAATAAATACATTTAGGTTCACTATGATAGACATACGTCCATGAGAAGTATAAAAGAAATAAAAAAGATGACGCACGTTCTCATCCATTTCGACTGTCCTTGGCACTACGTCTGCAAGCGTGTGTGGTGAAGACCTGAAGCAGCGGCAGCTCTGACAGGCTCATAATGGGGCTTTTTGTTGTGCCTGGCATGGTGTAAAGGCTCCCTGCACACAGGCCTTATCTGAATCCCTCAGGGGAAGGTGCGAGAGAGGTAGAGACTGAGAAAGAGAGAGAGAGAGAGAGAGAGAGAGAGAGAGAGAGAGAGAGAGAGAGAAGGAACGAGAGAGAAGGAGAAAGAGTAAAAATAGAGGCTCACACCCTTATCGCTCTGACATTCGGTGCTTACAGGCGACCAGAGTGCCAGTCAGATCATTTACAGGAACAGATTAATACTGGCCAATGAGTCACACACTTCACACACACACACACACACACACACACACACACACACACACACACACACACACACACACACACACACACACACACGATGCAAGGCTTCAACAGTACTGACACTGCATTTTACTGTTCTCCTGCTCTAGGTGGTAGGGTGACTTAGTGGGAAGTACTGTCACCTAACAGGCATAGACCCTCAAGTGGGAGGAGTTTGCATGTTTTCCCTGTTCACTAAAACCCTATCACTCTAAACAATTACTTTTTAACTTGCATGAAACAGCCTCACACTTCTATCAACGTGTCGACCTAGTGAAACACGAGTATAGCGCTAGTTATTTACATATATGTGTGGTGCTGAGAACACAGAATTGTTTTGTATCAGGTTTAATTGTGATGTTTTACAGGAAATGACAGACTGTAGGAGCATTGGGGGGGGGGATAAGTGGGGTTCTTGCTGCCATGCATTTTCATAACAAGAGTTGTTACTTTTTGGATTGTTTTGCAGGCCTGATATACAGCAATGGATGCTTATTAATAAGTGAAATTAAGTACATCAAATAAAACATGGAATATCACAGAATCATACTGTGCATTTTAATTTTATATGCATTTTCTATACCGCAACCAAACCTTTTCAGACTTTTGAACTCTTGGTTAATCAAAACAGACAATTAAGCCATGCTATGTAAAATATAATTATATAATTTTTTAAAAAATAAGTCAAAACTCTCAATAATACAGTGGTTGTTCTACAAAAACATTTTACCTCCTTAAATTCTAAGCCATCCATCAAACACTTTTCCCAAATGTTGCAACACACTGTCTCTTCCCCTCCTGTAGCTTCGTCTCAGCCTTTAATGAATCAAGCACAACTTTTCCTTCAAGTACAGATGATAAAGCCCCTCTGGCACAAGCACATATTGCATGCATTCATCACTGCAAAGATTTAAGGTATGTCAGCATGTGCCCTACCAGCATCAACCCCACAGAGACCCGGTAAATGGTGTAACCTAGCTAAAATTCAGGAGCATCCCATGGTCTTCGGTCTCTCTAGATTTCAGAGCGTCCTCCTTATCTGAGTTTTTTCCCTACACTACATGTCTCTTACCTCACATCCCGGAGTCACTAACACAGAAAAGAGATGTACAGATTATCCTGAGAGGAAGGAAACGGAAACGTGAATTGACAGGCAGACAGGCAGGTGTGCAGTGGTAAAAGGGCAGACAGAACTGTGAATGCATATGCTGGGATTCACTCACAGCTGGCTAGTTTTTCACCTCCCATGCACTGTTCGGTAACAGGATAGATGCATGCTAATATTTCTGCTGTCTCATCTTGTTGTCTTTTCTTTTCTCGAATGCTCTTGCGCTTATATCGAATATAAAAATGCAAATTATTTAGTATTTAAATAGTACTGATCAACACACAATGTTATGATTCACAATATGTGGTTAAAAATAGCATTTCATGTCGCAGTGTCTTTTTATCTAAGTATTTTTTAAAAATTGTTTATTCGTGTGAACAATAAATGCCCTTTTATTTCTATTTTATTTTTGATTTGGCAACTTGGTAAATAGCATCATCTGCTTAAATTACATATACATTAAAAATACATGATACTTTAGTAAACATCAAACATGACACTTAAAGGTGACGAAAAAAACTATGGCTGCATCAGAACATGTAATTGTCCTTTGTCCTTATTGTAGTTTATCTTTAAGTTTTTTTTCCTCATTCTGCTGTCAGATTTCTGATTCATTATTTTGATTGATTTATTTACTGTCTCATTAAATCACTAACTGTTTTACCACCGATTGACTTATTAAATCTTCTAACCTTCTAACCTGTTAGGACTTAACGTGCGTTTTAATGGCAGATCATGAATTTATGCAATAAATTGGTTTTATACGTGCATTTAGAGACTGGAAAGAACATTTACACATAAGGCTCTTTACAGTTATCTTTTCATAATTTTATTTAGTTCACTTGGAAGTGTTTTGCTGAATTTTTCAAATTGCATCCTATAAACAATTCAAAAAGCACTTATCGGGGAGCCTAGGTAGAGTAGTGATGAACAGTAAACCTCTGAATAAATAAACATGAATTTGCTAAAATTATAATGTTTTTGGTTTAAATACCAAAACACTTTGGGTTCATTTCAAACTGTGCTTCAATTATTACCCTTAAAAAAGAAGGAAAGGACTGCTAGAGATGTTTCCCCCTTATGCACTGTAATTCAGCTTATTTTCTTAAGTAAAGTACAATCATTATTTATCCACTAGAGATGAGTCACAGGGCAGCAGCCAATTAGCAAAAAAGAATAATTAGTTCGAATTTTCACAGTAGTTAAATAGATTAGACAATAGTTATATTAGTTATATCAGATTATTAACTGATATTAAATTAATATAGCGTTAAAAAGCTATACAATAATTGCAGAGGATATTTGCGGTTTCCTCTGAATTGTGAACTTTGCTACGAACTGCAAATGACGTAGATGAAGACGTGGATCATGATCATCTCTGGCAACCTCCTGAACGAGGATCTGTCAATGGACACAGTAGAAGAAAGAAGCCTGACTTTTCTTGACAACTTACATAATTTATTGTGCTAATTAAGTCGTGTAGGTAATTTCTGGCCTATCCATATAACTATCCTCAAGCAGATCCAGTATAAATCAGAACTTGGTTTTATTTGGATAATGTCAGTGATCCTTGACTTTCTATGCATGATGAAGATCTGTGAGAAAGGTCATGGGTTCGAAACCCAAGTGGTGTGATTTGGGTCCATTCTGTGTTTTGTTTGCATATCTTCTGTCTCTAAACATGCAGCTATGTCAATTGACACTAAATTGTTCTATATGTGCCTAGCCACTAGGATGCACAAATAACTGCATTGTCGTACCAGTTCCAAACCCGGATAAAGAGGGAGAGGGTTGTAGGGTCCCAAATGAGAATAGATAAAGAAAAATCAGTAGGATATGTTAATCACAAAAGAAAATAAAGAACTAATGCAAAACTACCTTTAGAATAAGGTGTCTGATCACATAATAACATTTACTGACCTTAATTATTAACATAAAGATAGTTAGAAATGTCTTAAAATTTCAATAAAGCATAATTAACATGGCCTCAACCCTGAACTACTTCACATGCCGTGAAGACGTGGTCTTCATTTCTGTGTCATGTTCTCTACTGGATGGTCTCTACTAGACCGGCACTGCCTCAGTGTTCTGGCTTAATCAATACTAATGACTTTCTGAGGTTGGAGCTCTAGACAAATGTCTTCGTGGCTGGACTTCATAACCAATACATTTCTATTATGGCTCTAAATGAAAATTCTGCAAAAAATATAGACAGGCACTGGCAGATAGAAACACTGTGTGCTGCTGTAATTTGATACAGCTGTAATGCTGTTATGTGTGGGTTATTGTATAACAGTGATGCAGTGATATCAATATGGTGCCTTGCTAGGCCTGAAATGCCAGAGTGGATTTAGGAAGGGTAAGTGACTGTACAGCATGCTCCACCACAACAAGGCTGGTGGTTTAACTGAAAGGATAAAACTTTGACCTTTTGTGTGTGTAGGTGCATGCATGTGCAAATATTTTCAAATATTTGAATTCAAGATAAAATTGATTATAAATAAATACATCATCCAAATAATCATTACCTTCCTTCTAAAATACTGATTTATTATGACATCAAACGTCCATGCAACACTTTTACTACTATGTAATGTTGTTGTCTCTTTTGACCATATCTAAAAGAAATTTTAGCTTCAAGGATACCAAGTGATTTAATATGTCAGCATTTATTCTGTTCTATTCTTCCTGAAAAACATATTAACTTGTGTTTTACATGTGTAGTAACAAGTATCTCAACATATTCCGTATTAGGGACACGACAGGAACTCAGGCAGCCCAGTCCAGTACCCATATCCCCTTCTTCCACAGAAGAAGGACTTGGTCAGTATTTGGTTTAACAATGTCTGTTAAAAATGTGTAGATTGTAATAACAGAAATGCAGAACTTAAGGATGCAGAGTTATCCATTTTATTGGTTATTAAATAATAATAATAATAATAATAGCAATGCAATTGATTTATGGGCATCTTTCAAAACACTCAAGAACACCTTACAATACTCAAGCATATTATATAAGTCATGGGTAAGCAAGTTTAATTAAAAGTGTTTTATGGGATGTTTTACAGCTATAAAATGAATCAGTGGTGCGAATGTCAATAGAAAGAGAGTTCCAGTGGGTCTGAGTGAGTGAAATATCGAGCCTTTATAGTAGACGGAGGATGAGATTGACCAGAGGAGCAGTCAATTGGAAAGGAGAAGAGGATCTCAGAGTATGGCAACAAGTGTAGAAAGAGAATTGAGAATTGACTGAAAGAGTTGGTAGCCAATCCTCGTCGTTAACCCTGAGGTGCACTGTGGGATAGTTTCGAACCAGGGACCACTCTCTGGAAGAGAGGCTTCACCACACGGCCCGATGAATATCTGAAAGCATAAAAAGAAAACAAAACTACTCGATCAGCTCACTTTAACCTCGGTGTATGTTACTGACGTCTAACTGGTGCACATGTAGCTCACATGCACGCCACTTCAAACATATTCAGGAGGGTTGTGTCCAGAAGGTCCAGCCTAAAACTGTGCTGAGATGGTTTCTCAGACCTTGATCCACTGTGGCAACCCCTAGTGGAAGCTATTTAATATTTATTTAGCTCTATAAGTCTGAGAAAAAATCAATCTCTGTATGCTCGCTGTATGTCCAGTAAATAAGTCCAGTATATCGTAGTATACATAAAACTGCAACAAGAAGTCTTGTATGAACCATTCCCAGAAGCAGCTCAACTTTTCTGGGCTCTAAGGCATCTATGACGGCCTATCACACAGTGGAATCGTGAATTATATCTTACATGGAACCAGTACCTTGTTCTAAAACACTGAGAAGCGTGTTTTTTTAAGTTTTTGCAGTGTCAATATTTATAGAATTCTACTGAGGTTGTGTGCAACAGACAATTTGTTACTGCATGAATGGTTACAAATGTGCTAGTGTCTGAGAACGTGGGAAACCCAGCATGTACAGCAGCCAGAAGCATTCTAATGTTTTTTTTTCCTCTGAGGAGTCTGCAAGAAGGTGACGCTTCACTCCACACCGAGTGTACCAGTGATGCACCAATGTTACTTTGCAGCATTATTAACTATGTTTTTTAAATTAGATTTGTATTTAAGGCGCAGAGCCTCCCATGAATAATATGTAATTAAGGGTTTTCTAATAAATATAATCTTTGGAGTGCATATTTATTTAGATTACATGTATTTATGTATTTTCACATGGGCAGCAGACACATGAGTATCGGCAAATGTTCAGTGCTGATGTAATTCATTCTCATAGTTACTGTTCACTGATGAGACACTTTATTATAGATCACTGAAGTCGTGTATCATTTTGTAGTTGGCGGCATATTTTTTAAAGCCCATATTTGGTGTTCTAGCATTGAGGAGCTTCTTTAACAAGTAGGAAGTGATCAATTATCGTGTGTGTCATTGAAGTGTTTGCTTTAGAATTTTACTTCTACAGTGTTAACTAATTTAACTGATAAACTGCCTGGTGATAAGACAGCTAAAACCTGTGTAACTAAAGTAAAGTTTAGTAAGTAAACTCACTGTAACATCGATGATACTGACGTCTGACTGGTGCACAAGTAGCACACATGCACACCATTTCAAACGTATTCAGGAGGGTTGTGTCCAGAAGATTCAGCCTAAAACTGTGCTGAGATGGTGGCACAGACCTTGATCCGCTGTAGCAACCCCTAGTGGAAGCTGTTTAATATTTGTTTTGCTCTATTGGTCTAAAAAAATTCAGTCTCTGTATGCTCTCTGTATGTCCAGTAAATAAGTCCAGTATGTTATAGTATACATTGATTCATATTCATTTATGAAACTTTTGGTCAGTCACCACTATACCTACAGAACCTGATGCAACCACGACCTGTTACTTACAACAGCCTCTCATCTAGTATCAATAAACACTACCTTTGGCTACTCACAATTTCAGTCTGAGATGACTAAAGACTTGAATAAACTCCAAACCTTTAAATTAGAGGCTTTTATCCCAATCTCAATTTAAGAAATGCATTTGACAATATTTCTCTGATTCATGCACTTGTGTTCTTATTACTTGCTTTCTGTAAATGATTTTATTTCATGTATTTTACTTATTTTACTTATTCCTTGTTCGTTTGTGTGTTTTCTGGTCCTGGTTTCTGCTGTGGCTCCTGCTGCTTGTCAGGCCGTTGTCGTAAATAATAACTTGAACTTAATTGTTTGCCTGGTTAAATTGAAGGTAATTAAAAAGTACTAACAATAAAGTTTTTTTTTTTTTGAGAAACGACTATCTCTGCTGGTGGAACGAAGGATTAAACACAGAAAATAAATATGCAGAAGCAGCACCCTCTATGAAATCATATCCAGTGTTTTGGGCCATTATTGGTTAATATTGATCCTGAGTATCAGATTTTTTCCAAGGATCCACAAGTCTTTGGTCATCCTAGTGGTTAGGGTAGCTTCCAGGTAACCATAGCAGCTTCGATATTTATGTGCTGCTGTGCTAGAAAATCCAGCTTCACCACTTTGGTGCAATTTTCCGTTCATTCAAATAAAGTAGGTTCGATTTTTAGCTACTGGAGTGGCCGAAACATAGTGTGCACATAGTTTTGGCTTTATACTTTTTTTTGTCATTAATGCATCTTGCTGACTCCAAACTCACTCTCTCTCTCTCTCTCTCTCTCTCTCTCTCTCTCTCTCTCGCCTGCTTTCCATTTTATCTGAATTGATTGCTACATGACTAGTTCAGGAAAGGCCCTCTATATACTTTTCTCCGGCATGTGTGTGTGTGTGTGTGTGTGTGTGTGTGTGTGTGTGTGGGTGTGTGTGTGTGTGTGTGTGTAGGCAGCCAAGGTGCATTCAGTGGTCGATGTAATTCTCTCCGTTCCCCAGAGTCTGAAGGTGATAATGGAGGCGGATAGTATGCCCCAATCATAGATTACAGCCGAGTGTATGAGAGGGTCTTTTTCTTTCATCTCTTTCTTTTCCCTTGTCTGTCTCTCTCTCTGTCTCTCTCTCTCTCTTCCACTTCATCTCTCATAGCATGGATGTGGATCAGAAGCTAGATCAGAGTCACCTCACTTCTTCTGTGTGAATATCATCAGAGCGATGGTGTATGAGGGAGAAGACTGGAGGTAGTATGTCCCTGCGGAGGCAGCCTGAAGAGGTCAGGATACATGCACTCGCTCTGCATCAGTCCCTCTAATCTTTTATCAAACCTCCCACCTCAGTCTAAGTTATTTTGCACGGTAAGTTCAGAATGGATAAAATTAGAGGGTGTATTTGTATCTGTCTCCAATCCTACAACCTGCCTGAATAAACTCCAGCCACATCACTACAGCTTTTAATATTTAAGGTTCATCTTCAGCTACAAAAAGTCATGATGATATATCATACATGATTTGTTGTGGATAATCGATTATTATAAATAGAAGCACTTTCAATTTGCTTTTAAACATTGTATTGCTTTTACTTTTGATTTATCTTTGAATTGCCACTGTGTGCGAGTGTGATATACAAATAAACCTGCCCTGGTGTCAATGATACCTGAGTGATTAGGCTACTATTCTATTTAATAGAACTACTGATTCAAGCCACAGCACTGCCAAGTTGCCACTGTTGGGCCCCTGAACAAGGCCCCTTAACTAACTTTTTAAAAATCATGTTCAGTCATAATTGTAAGTCACTTTGAATAAAAGCATTTGCTGTAAATATAAATGGTTATACTGTTGCCTACAGCATAAAAGCTTACATGGTCTGACAGTGTCAAACTGGTTTCCAGCAGGTAATCTGTCCAAACAAAGTAAGATTAATCAGAGATATTATTGGCAAATTCATGCTACAACATTTTTAAGCTGTTCAGATTGTGGTACAATTTAAAAAACACACTGGATCTCTTACACTTGGGAGCTTTTTTACTAATTGGGGGTTTTACATGACAAGGAGGCATGATGAATCTGTCTTGTCCGCCCAAAAAACAAAAAACGAGTTGTAGACTGGTCTGTAGTCAAAGTATTCCTGTGCACTCACAGATAAAATATATAATTATAGACTATAATTATTTAATTTAAGGTGTTTTTGACTTGTTGTAACCCTTGTGTGGTAGCATTTCATATGATCTGAGTAAAAATGGATTAATGCATTGTTTGTATCAATATAACTAAATCCATCTATCCTCATTGGTGATCAGTGCTGATTAGGGTTAATCAGACACACCTGCTGGTCTCTGTATAAAAGCCTAAATCTAACCACAATTCAGTGCTGCACTTGTCTAGAGGTGCAGACGGTATAGTGCAAAACTGAAAATGAAAAGTCACTGAGTTATATAAATAAGAAAGCTACAACAAACAGGTAAAATAAAGCAAGGGGAAACATAAAATTAAAATAATGAGACAAGGAGGAAAATATAAATAAAGGAAGATCATCTCAGAAAACTTGTTTGCAAAGCAAGTGTGAGCTGAGTTGTCAGGGTTCAGCTTATTGGTGTTAAATTTATTTAGTCTTGTGAATGCATTTTATTAAATATTGTTTTCTTTAATCATTTTAAAAATGTTAATGTTCAAGACTTCAAAAAGACTTGAAGGAAATTAAGAGTAAAAGGTTTTGTTATACTTGTGTATCACTTCTGCTGTCTTGGTTTTCGTAAACCAGTGTTACACCATTTTCCTTTGTCTGTTGTTCCTGCCGTTTATACAACCACCGTTTGTAAACGGTGTGTTTTAGTGAGTCACTGGTTTAAATACAGCCTCCAACAGTAAGAGCACCAACACTCTTGACTATCGAACGTGACCCCTCAAACATTGTTCTCTGTGTCCAATAAGTTTCATTTATAGCATCCCTGATGATAAATAAACTAGGTCCATCGCTGCCCATCCCGTAACAATTTTTTTTTGCTTTTGGTACAAAAATCAACGTGCAGAGAGGTGTAATAAAACCTTTAATAAAATTGTGTTATAGACGGTTTAGTGTATATAAACATATTTTGGGTAATAAACCAAACAAATGATTTCTCGGACAAGTTTGAAAACCAAGTTTGGTGTCTACATATTCAGCATTGCATATCAAAGACTTGTTTTCCTTTTTTGGTATACAAAGAGATTTTTATAAGGTTTATTTACTTAGATAGCTGCCTTTGAGACAACATATTGAAGGCAGCTTGCTAGGTTTTAGAGTTTTTTGTGTTTTTATATTTTAAATTTGTGATTTGTTATTAATGTGATGTTTCATCAGTAATTTACAATTTTTGTGAGATTATGCTTGTAGTTATAATATTATGCATTAGAAATAAATTGAGGGCTGTGACAAATAGATTTAACATGCTTACATTTTGTCAACGATAAGTTGACTAATTGAACTATATCAAGTTAAACAGGTTTGGATATGTGTTGGTACCAATGTTGACATTGTCAAGAATCATAATCAGCAATACTGCAAAACGTATCTCTGAAACTTTATTATATCCCATGTTATTACATCGCCTCTGGGTACATCGTCTTTATCTCCAACCTTCCCCACCCCCGTTTCTTATATTCAAACTGGCTGCAGATATTTCACATGCTAGATATCTCTCTTCAGTTAACAAAGATCAAGTGCTTCTAAGTTCACACTTAGCAATCAAGCTGGACTAAGCTGGAAAATATAATGGAGACAAAATCTGATTTTTGTCCAAAAATATGGACCGTAATGTTACAATTTCTTTTATAAATGTCTACTTTAACCAACATTAACCTCCTCTGTCCAGGAGCACATGTTCATGGTTGTGTTTTTTGTTAAAACTACGCTTCATGTATATGACTGGTTAATGAAGCTGTGGAGTGGGATCTGTAGACAGTTCTTTGGGTGCTGTCGTTCATGGGCATCGTCATGAAACTGGAGCGTGAGCCGACCACCTCAATGTAATCGGATTGTTACGGGGAAATTGCCTTTCAAACTGCAATGAATGAGCAATAAAAAATCATTACAAAAAGTCTATCTTCAACCTAGCCTTTGTGTTTTTATTTGCCGCTTCCTGGAAAAGCACAATGGAATTTTTCCCTCCCAGTTTCACCTTCTTGTTCGTTTTGCAAATGA
This sequence comes from Ammoglanis amapaensis, assembly GCA_028566735.1. NCBI lineage: Eukaryota > Metazoa > Chordata > Actinopteri > Siluriformes > Trichomycteridae > Ammoglanis > Ammoglanis amapaensis. The sequence goes on along the minus strand of JAOUQU010199703.1, from coordinate 532 downwards.
ATTTGTTGGCAACAATGAAATAGTAGAGAAGCATGATATTAAGATATAAAAAACTAAAGCAGTAAAAAAAAGCAGCTAAATCAGGCAACTGTCCACAATTCCCTTCTTCCATTCCTCTTGCTTTCTCTTCAGCCTTCTTTTCACTAAGTGATATAGATGGAGCTTTATTGAAAGAGACGCCTTAAAGAACTAGAAAAAGGTTACGGTGGCTGACTATGACACGAGTACATTATTTATCACAGACTCTCCTGCAGTGCTGCAGCAGCCTAATTGGCAAAATAAGGGACTTTTATACATCACAGACGGCGCACACACACATAGTTGGATAAACACATTTCTTATATTTTAAGTATAAAACATTTGTTATACAACAGTTATAGAGTGAATTAAGAAATCAAAACATGTTTATTAATTATAGAATTTGTTTTGAACAGCTTGTGCTATGTGATAACTCTGTAGTGAATGTATGGGACTTCTGGTAGACTAGTGAATAGAGCTTTCAAACATGTATTGAACAGGTTTGTTATATATA
>JAOUQU010199594.1:0-14190 GCA_028566735.1 Ammoglanis amapaensis | reverse complement strand
GAGAGAGAGAGAGAGAGAGAGACAGACAGACAGATAATAGATAGATACTAGACAGATAGACAGACAGACACACTTAATGTGTAAGCACTCCATTTGCCATCACGAGGTCGGTCACATCACGCCAGGCCTCAGCGTCTCTCCCTGAAAGGTAAGCAGTGTGCCAGCTGAGCCAGGTGTGCCCGTGCCCACGACTAAATTATGTCCTACCCAGGCGTGTTAGATGCCACGCCAGCAAGAAATTTAAATATTAAAACGAGCGGATTACTTTTGAGTATTATTCCTGATTTCGATTCTGAGATTTCATGTCCTTTTATACCTCATATAAAAGACGATGTGTGTTCGTCAAGTTCAGGATCGTGGGCCAAGACGTGGGGTGGGCAGGGGGGGGGGGCACGAATCATGAGATAGAAACCAGACCTGTAAACATGGCGAATAAACATTAAAGTGTATAACGGTAATCATTCCTGAGACTGATGAGATGACTGATGTGGTGTGTGTGTGTGTGTGTGTGCTTGTGGTTGTAAAATGTTATGCTGGGTGGCAGTGTTGGACAATATGATTCAGACTGGAGGATCAAGGATAACACATCAGTGGTAAGTGTGTGTGTGTGTGTGTGTGTGTTTGCATAAAAAGCACAAGTGGTACTTTGGGGCTGTAAAAGCATTGGGGATTCTTCTGTACAGCTGTGGACATCCATTCCTGATTCTCCCACAGTGCACCTGTGCAGTCACGGTGTCTCATTAGCATTTTATTTTCCATTTATAATAAAAACAAAAACATTTTCAGTTTTATTTATTTATTCGTTGGGGTCGTAAACTTGGGTGAGAATCCAGATGTTTAACTTTGTGTTTCGATCAGGTTCTCTGGATCATCAGAGCTTAGATCAATTCTGACAGGCAGTGATGGGCTGCAGTGGTTAAGGTACTCAGCCGGCGATCAGAAGGTCACTGGTTCTAACCCAACGACCACCAAGCGGCCACCGTTGTGTTCCCGAAAAAGCAAAAACCTTTAACACTCGAAAACAAAAACAAACACCATGTTTTCAGATGCCGTGATCAGAACCGAAGGCTTAGAGGAACTGAATCTGTTCTCGGGTGCCACTGGATCATCGTACTAGATTAAAAAGGCAGCCACAGATGCATGATGGGAGCGTACACCATTGATGAGGTAGGCGAAGGGCCGACACACTGCAATACCTCAACAAAACCTTCGACGCAGGAAGCGATTCATCATAACATAGCGGGAAGATATCGGCGCCATACTGAACCAATTAAGACCAGGGTCTGTTTCATCATACTTCATAATGTAGGCCGAGGGGCTCCGGAGCGTGCTACGCTGCCGTAATTGAATTTTGATTAAACACACATGCCGCGTGACCCTCCACCGCTACGACGGGCGCTTGGATCTTGGACCTGCGTCCAAGTTTTTTTTTTTTCCCTAGTTGAGAAGCTTTTTGCCAAAAACGCAGGACGTGTCTTTAGATGAGGGGAGGAAGGAATCAAAAATGAAAGAAGTTTTGGGAGAAGGTACGAGGCGATGAAAATTGAGGTGAAATCAGAGCTCGGCCGCAGAACAAAGATCTCTCTGTGCTCCTCAGGGTCTCTCTGGGCGTTTCCGCGGTGGACCGTTCGCCAGGTCCTGCGGAACATTTCTGCAGCTCGAACGCATTTCTGGAGGTGACGGAGGCTGTTAATGCTGAGTCATGGAGTGTTAGAGAAGAAGCATCGTGTACTACACACACACACACACACACAAGTAAGTATATATATACACACACACATAATATATATATATAAACACACAAGTATATATATATATACACACACATACATTAATATTAATGTGTGTTTGTGTGTGCGCTTGTAGGTATATATATATATATATATACCTACCTACAAGCACACACACAAACACACACACACACACAAGACCACAAGTAAGCAGATAAGCTTACATAGCATCTCTCAGACTGAAGGTCACAACCACTCAGTAAACAGAGAGATTGATGTTCTATGTGGTGCAGGAGTGTGTACGCTGTGTATCGCTGCACACACACACACACACACAGTAAAGTTACATGTTCAGTATGTGGACATGTTCTCCACATCTGCCTGGGTTTCCTCCGGTTACTCCGGTTCAGGCTCCCCAACTGTTGGGCCCAGGCCAGTTGACAGACTTGCTTGGGCCCCACACGGCCTCTTACCACTTTAATTAATAAATTAAACTTATTGTATTTGTTTTATTGAACATGACAATAAAAAACCTTCTGTCATTTATGGGCCTTTTTTCTAACCCAGTTGCCACCACCTGTAGACGGACTTGGTTGAGCAAGGCCCTTAACCCTCACTTTAGATAAAGACGTCTACTAAATGGTGTAATTGTTGAATGGTAAACAAGTGCAGCTAATCTTGAAGTTATTAAACGTACACTTGGCGACTTGGACCCCTGTTGATTGTGACACCCACATTTCACCCTCCTGGGGGGCCAGGATGGATGCTCGGAGTTCCCCCCAAATTTGCAAAAGAAAAGAAAAAAAACCCTTTCGTCTCTCGTTCATAAGTTCCAGAGACAGAGTGAGTGAGTGCGACCGTAAAGCATCGTGGCTGGATGAGGAATGGACTTCTTATGTGGAGGGAGGGAGTCCAGCAGTCTGTCACCCCACCCCCCGCTCCCCCCGCCCCTCTCGAGGGGGAAGTGGAAGACGATAAATCTCCTGCCTCCTATCCTGCTGCTGTATCGATACAAATCCCGTCCAAAACGGGACCGTCAGCGACGCAGCAGGACAAACACCATGCACGGACGCAGATGAGATTGCGCAGCGTGGCAGAGCTGCGGATTAAAACCGTTTGATTCCTTACATTTGCTTTTAATGTAAATCATGTTAATGCAGTGATTTATTTTCCTCCAGGATGGTAACGGTGTCCTGTATTTAAATCCACCACACAGAGAGAAGTGGCGCGATCCGGGTTCCTGAGTAACACACTTCCACCGCTCGTGCCGAGAAACAAACAACAACATTTAAAATGAAATATTCAGGGGAAAGGTTGAAGATTTCGGGGTTCCCGGGGTTAAAAATGGTGACGATGGATATAGATGAAGGGCTCGTCTCATCAGACATTGTGCTGCGTAAGTGTCCCATGCCAGCACTGGTAACTTATCACAGACTCTGGGGAGGGGAGTAAATCTATTTCCACATCCCAGAGCTGAGCTGTGTGTGCTGTGGCAAGGACACTGCAGTTTGTAAAAGATGCGCGCACACACACACACACACACACACACACTGCAGTGTGACAGGCCGATGCAGCAATCACTTGAGTGTGATGAAGTGCCTGACTCTATCAGAGGTTGTATTAATGATGGCGAGAGTGAACTGGTGGACACAGACCAGCGGACGCACTCCCGTGAAATTAAAGGAGCGCCTGACATTGTCCTGACACAGATATTCTAAAGATTACAGATGAGGAGGGGCGACACCTTTTTTTACCAGACAAGACGCCGAGCAACTTCGTGGGGGCCCTCCGATTTGTCTCGAGGAACGGACGCCAAACACCGTGGTGAACGGAACAGACGACTTTATTTATTTACAATATCAACATTATACAACAAGCACAGACAATCGGGAGTAAGAACAGATTGGCGTTGTGGCAAAACCGTGATTACGTTTTTTGTGATGTATGTGATATGATTGCTGTCCTGCGTGCTCCAGTGTATCCAGGTCTCAAGTAAAGATGTCACAATGTGGTGTACGAGACGGTATAAAGAACGTTAATCTAGTGCCCTTAAACACGATTACTTCTGCATAACTAAACGATGCTGAGACCGTGCTGTTACTTATAATATGTGCAAACATACGTGGATCCTACAGGTACTGTCAGTAATAATAAATAAATCAGTGTAATGGAACAGGGTACCGCCCGACCCCCAAGTTACACCCATGCATTTTTCAGTTTCAAAACTGTAGTTAGTTCAGTTGGGCGTCTTGCTTAAATACATATTTACAATACACCACACACACCGACTCTGCTGTCTAACGTGGCCTCGTGTCGTCCTGGATTCATTACGAACAGGAAGAATCAGACGACGGTCCTGGATAGCGGGATTTTCTTAGTCCTGCGTTCTCGGGCTACCTGGAGGAAGAGAAAATGAAGAGTTCGATTCGGACACTAGAATAAAACACGAGAGGAAAATCAGCAGCAGACGAAGCTCGTTTCATTCTCGATGACGGCGGTGTGGAATCTGTAAGTCAAAGTCAACTTTGGGACCTTTCGGTTTGGACCGTTTCTGAACGTTCGAAGCCCTGAAGCTTTTCTCAAATGAGTGTTCAGGTTAGCAAATCACACGACCGCGAGAACCCTCTGAAAAATGCCAAATATTCATACTGGAAGTGACATCAAAAGGAAAATAGAGGGGCTGAGAAAGATAACCTATCAGGAAACGAGGATTTCATTCGTCCGTCTGTGCCATTAACATCCCAGTGTTGAACTGGAACCATTAAACTTTTGTTTGCTTTATTGTTTTGTTAATTAAAGAATTCTGGAATACCAGAACACAAAAATGTAATGTTTCCTGGGACTTCGGATCTTCTGTACTACTGGGTGTCTGTGCTGTTCACCTTCTCAGAGAGAGATCTGCGTTCGTCTGTAGGTCTCGTTTGTAATGGACAGTCGCACGAGTCTCGCGCCGTAGTAATCCACAATGTAATCGGAACCATCGGATGGACCCACGATCTAAAAATAAATAATAATCAAAACATCTAATAAACACAAATCTGTAAAGCAAAGAGTTACACGTACATTGTTTTGAGCCTTGGATTTTAGAGCATCTGATACACGCGGTCGATCTCACCCACAAGTACACTTGTGTAATCTGAGGTGCAACTCAGGGTGTGTGTGTGTGTGTGTGTGTACACAACTCCATACATGTAATGTAGTACAATACATTCAATATAAACAATAAAGGTTTAATTACTATATATTTCATTATCAGGAGGCGAATAAAATGCATCAGAAGTGAGGAGCATCTTTATAAAAGAATCTTTATCATTTCTCTCACTGGCCAGGATGGAGAACGACCGGGAACCGTTGGATCGCTCGGCTTGTTTGGCGTTGGCGGTGGATTATAAGCGGAACACAGATTTATTAACCTGAATTGAAATAGTCGTATCATTTCCTCCGGGTGTTCATCTACAAAACGGCTCACGGGACAGATCGATGAATATAAATAACAACAACGTGTTCTGGGTGTGTTTATTCATTAGTTTCGTGAGGCTCATTTCGACGGTCAGTGCTGCTCTTAGCAGAGGTAGTTGGAGGTAAAATATGGCGACGTAACCCACGGCGCTGGGCATAAATGGGCTCTCCGAGAACGCCATCATCTTTATCAAAAGTGTCACGCCAGCGCCCGGACAAGCTTACAGCTAATTGAGAGTGTAACCGGGGCGGCCGCTCGTGGTGCCAGCCGCACTACTTAAAAGCATTGCTCTCTCAGGGCCTTCAATAAGACATTAAAAGAACAATAAACACTCGCAGCGCTCCGGTTCATCAGAGAGCTGGAGCGGGGAAAAAAAGAGAAGATTTTAATAATAACAACGTGCGCTCACTTTCCAAGATCCTAACGGCATGTCGCAGGGAAGAAAAGGAAGAGAAAGAGAAGAGAAGGATGTAGAAATGCCACGTTTATCGACCGATCATGTAAAAATTAATACTTAAATTTCATATTTAGAGTGATGTGGGTGTAATTATCAATTTTGTTTGAATCTGTTTGTTTGTTTGTTTGAAACGATTCCTCGTTACACAAGATTCTAGATACACGGTCATGAATGACATTTGTGTGTTTATTTTTTGTGATATTATAATTTTTTGAAGCATTTGGTTACATCCGCGACCAACACCAACGTTATTTATGTGTTTATTATATTTAATTTGGTTTATTTGTATAAGTTTCGTTAGTACACAATACTTTTAGTGCTGAGTAAAAGTATGGGCGGCAGGGTGGTTTAGTGGTTAACACCACGTCACCTCACTACAAGACGTCCCGGGTTCGATTCTCTGGCTTTCGGTGTGAGTTTTGCATGTTCTCCGATGTGGGTTTCTTCTGGGTGCTCCGGTTTCCTCGGACAGTCCACAACGACATGCAGTCAGGTTATGTAAAAGATATTGAACTTGTCCTGTGTGTGTGTGTGTGTGTGTGTGTTTATCTCTGTACCCGATAACAGACTGGCCAGCTGTTCAGGTGTTTAGTGTATGATCACTGTTTGTGTCCCACCGTGACCGTAATTGGGATCAAATCAGTGGTAAAACTAGACAATGAACGGCTGGATAAATGCATCAACTATATAAATATATCATCCAATCCAATTTTGTTTCGGACTCAGTTAACTGATTGGACGTCTTAGCTGTCAATCAGCATAAGACTTCGGGGTGGGATCTCTTTCACAATCCCGCCCACGCCGAGCCATTACTACAAGATCACCGACCCCAGCTTTAAAGTACAAACCAATCTGAGATCCGTCGTTGAATTTATAATCCGAGTCTGAAAGCCTCTTCGTGCGTGCGCGGAGTGAATAATAGAATTAAATCTCTGTGCACGCAGTACATGTCCACCCACGTCCAGCAGGGTAATGAATAACGCTGACCAGTCGAGAAACGTTCCGTTAAATCTTTAACACGCGTGCTTTCAGCAGCAGCCGGTGGGTGTGGGGGTGGTGGATGGGGGCATGTATATTAAACATGTCAGAAATCTGTAAGTATTCATTTCCATCGTCGTCGTCCATCGTGTAGTGTAGACGAGTGTGTGATGTATTTCAGACAGGTAGTGCGCGTGTGTGAGGTGCGTGTGTGTGGGTGTGTGTGTGTGGGTACATTCTATTTCTATCGAAAGCTTCATTCAGGCCTGGAGAGTTTAATGAGGATGGAGAGGGTGAGGTTGAGGCATAACGAGATGACAAATGGACCGGCGCTCTCCCTCCTCCTCCTCCAGGCTCAGGGGCCCTTTGTGTGAGTTGCGAGGAGGGGGAAGGGGTCCTGTGGGAGCATGTGCCCCAGTCGAGCACGGGAGGTGTGGGTGGGGTACGAGGAGGGGAAGAAAACAAACAACATACTCATTAGCCTTCATCATAGAGAATAAACCCCAGAGGAGAACGCTCAGACGCACAGGTGCTACCGGCGCTAATCCACAAACCCCAAACACACACAGGGTGACGTTTAACACACTAGTCAGGCTAAAATATTTAATGGTATCGTTTATTCCTTTTACAATTGCGCACACACACACACACGTTGTGCTTCTCTATCGCCAATTAACCTGGGTGCATATTTTTAGACAGTAACAGAAACCTAAAGGAGCTGAAGGCAACCCATGTAGACACCAGAAGAAAATGCAAAGACTCGAACGGCTCCAGCTGGGAATGGAACCCAGGACCATCTTGCTGTGACGTGACAGAACCTACATGTGACTTTTTGTGAAGTCCGAATGAACTGCAGCAAAGTTGTAGCTAAGTGATTAAAGTATTGGACAATAAATCAGAAGGTTGCTTGGTCTCGCCCAGACCCTGCTATCATCCATATTTGTATCTCCATCCGTGCAGTGTAACACATTTACACACACACACACACACACACACACACACACACTAGGGGGCAGCGGTGAGCACACAGCACCCAGGGGCACTTCGGTGCCTGACCTGTCGACTTTCAGAATCGAACCGGCGACCTTCCCGATCACAAGCACCACCACTCATAAGTGAGCACCACCTCACAGCAAGAAGGTCCTGGGTTCTGAACAGAGATGATCCGGGTCCTTTCTGTGCTCTCACGGGTGTCTGCGTGGCTTTTCCTCCCACTGTCCGAAGACAGAATGCTAATAAGAATAATTAGGTGAATTGGAGATACAAAATAGCACCATGTGGAACTTTTCTCGCATGAAAATAAGAAAGCGCAAATAAATAAATAAATAAATAAAAGCCAGTTGGATACGAGCTTCAGCCAGATGCTATGAAGGTAACCCAGGATAATAAAACGTACACATTTATCTTGCCTTTATCGTCGTCGCTCTTGTTGCTCGCCGTTATTGATAATACAGGATCAATAATTTGAAGTGTATGGCCTCCGATTAGATGCTGAAGCAAGTTTTGCCGTGCAAAGCACTTTGGCCGATTTTTAATGTAAGGTTTTTGTTTTGTTCACAGCTTAATTAAACCCTTTCATCAGATCGATCTTTTGCACAAGGGACATTTTCCCTCCTGCAGAATTACCCCTCCACCCCCCACCCCCCCCTCTGGAATTAACAATCTCACTTACCTGAATGAATGGCTAAGCGCAATACGTTCAAGTCGGGCCATACCTGCATGGATATTAAGATGAAGTCCACCAGACTTCCAATCCCACAGAAACCCACGGTGCAGAACTTCAGAAGTCCTGAAAAAGACACAGTTTCATATAATGATGCTTTATGGGTCGGCGTGGCAGCAATCACGGAGGTAATTGTTCTTTCCTAAGGGCGAGAGCCACGAACGCCGCCGTGACGCCGCAGAACAGTTCCGGTGAGTAATGTTCACCTGTGGAGGGTTTGTTGGATTGCTTGTATGGACACAGATTGCTGCTGGGGCTTTGAAGTCAGTCAGTGGCACGTTTTTTTTTTTAGTCACCCAAATTATCCAGCCCTTTTCAGAGTTTAAAAAAAAAGAAAAGAAAAAGAGGCCGCATGAATACAGGCGGCGCTGGCGAGAACAAATGGCGAACAGCTTGTGGCCAGAGGTCCCATTTTATTGAGCGTTTTCTTTTTAAGTGCAGGTCGTGCGCCGAGCCAAAACAGCATTTGTCATTGTTTGCGATAATGATGTGTTAACTTGTTTTCATAAAAGAAATGAAGTCAACGTTTCGCATTCCTGCGGAAAAAGCATTTGGATTGGTAGAGAACGACCGGCCGGGTCGAACATTAGGGAGTTTGTGAGAATTACAATTAATTAATCCTTCTCCTATCTGGCAATTTAAAGATAATTACTGTTAATCGTTAGTAATAATGCTGATAATTGGTCATTGAAGGACTTAATGGTGTTGATTCCAGGACTGATATGAAAAGAGCTGCCCGCCGAGAGGCCGCTGGACTGTGCCAGGCTGTGGGGTGAGGAGCTGAATGGCTCAGCAGCCCGTGGGTCAGGCCGGTCCAGGTGCAGCATCTCGGGCTCCGGCGCCGTGTGGTTCGGCCTCACACAAAAACGTGAGAATGAGGGAAGTGTTTAGCGACCGCAGCCTTTTGTACTACTGCAGGTGCAAAATCGATCGGAATGCCCTTAAACACAGGGAGGGAGGAAGAGAGAGAGAGAGAGAGAGAGAGAGAGAGAGAGAGAGAGAGAGGAAGCAGCAGCACCAAATGATCTGGTCCACTTGTCTGTGGTGGTCGTGTTATTAAACGTGAAGCACTCCATGTGAGGTGATGCTCAGAGAAGTATTTCCACTCAGGAACGATTCTATCCATTTACTGGCCTGGATCGGAATTTTAAAAAAGCAAAACACCCTGTAATTAACGGGCATTTGCTGAAACATTTTAATTACTAACATTTTAACTACAAAGGAAACCAAACGGAGCCATTTAGAGCAGATTTTCTCGTGAAGCTGTCGACGTATTGCACACCACCTGAAGAACATGCGAACCACTTCTGACACGGTTCCAAAAGAAGCCGTGAGGACCGTTTCGTCTCAGGTTGCCTTTCTGTCTGCCTCAGACCGACCTTCTTTATCAACGCATTCCTTTATAAGCTTGTTATTACCACGCAGAATCAATTTGTGCATCTCTAATGTCAAACATCAAACTGCAAACCTGAGCACCAGGCTTATAAAACCCAACCACTCGAAACAGGGAGGAAGGAGGAATCAGTGTTACTTAAAAAGTTATTATAACAATTGTATTAACTATTAACACTTCTCACAAGCATATTTACGATTGTATATTGGATCGTGCACTAGGGTGCCACAATCAGGGATGGATAAAATCATTACTATGGGCACATGGGACAAGATGATATCATATTTATAATAATTCCATGAGCGAATTTCACATCATCAGGGTTTCAAACTCAGTACATTTTACATTTTATAAAATTTACACTATTTTCGAGTGTGTTTTACATTTTAAATATGTTTATATTTCTATAAACGTCATACAAAGATGAAAAAAATACTTGAAATGTTTAATTCTTGGTCTTTCACTAAAGCCCTTCATTCAGCCTCTTTTCCTGAACTTGATACCACCGTTTGTATGAATGTTATTTATATTTATAATAATAATTGTTATATAATTAATTATATTCACACTTAGTGTCTGGACAAGAAGCTAAATAATAATACAGATTAATCACACTAGTTTTTTTTTTGTTCTGTACTGAACTATATATAGCGTTGACTTATATAGTTAGTATTTTATTCTACTTTATTCTACACCATTTTAATTGTTTTTACTCTATTTATTGTACTTAGTATTCTTACTCTATACTGGAACTGTGCACCCCAATGAGGATCAAGACAGAACTCTTATCCCACTGCATTTACAAACCTTTTCTAGTACATTCAAACCACCCTAAGTCCAAATAAAACCGACTAAAGAAAGTGCAAACATTGTGTGTGTAGCAGAACTGGCGCTATAGTCATTAGTGTAAAGTGCGCCTAGATATTATAGAATCTCGTCGTGACTCTCTGAGATTAGATGATCACGGCACATAATGAAAACCAGCGATTTGCATATTACACATTGTGCATTATTGGTATTTGCAAAGCCCAGTATTAAGAAACTGATTAGGAAGTGATCTATTATGCACCGATGATCAGTAAGCAATGGGTCACTTTACATTCCTGCTTCTGTCTGTATTAAATAAGACAATAAAAAAAGAATACATGTACCTAGGAGATCTTATCTCTTATTTAACCTCTGGATATCGAGACTTACCAAGAGCCGGATATCCCAAATAGAAGCGATCTGCACCCACCCAGCCTAAGAAGAGGGACAAAGCCACAGCTACTTTATATGAATAGCCAGTCCTATAGTGGGGAGCACAGGCAGAAATAAAGTCACATTCTGTCGGGTTTAATTTCAAAGGCTGCACAAAATATTAGAAAATAAACTTACACGTTACGGCATGGAATGGCTTTTCTGAAGCCAACCTCGCTCCCGCTGAATTTAATCTGGGTCCCATTGGACATTAAGCAGCTGATGTTTGGTGCAGGGAGACACTCCACTGAACCAGAGACAAGCGTAAAGATAAAATACTCACACAAAAAGTTCACACAAAAGTGTTTAAGAATATATCATTTACAACAATTTACTCACCAAATGCTTCTAAATCCTTGCAGTTATCTGGTTCCTGGGTTGCATTGTTTATTGTAGGGTTATTGCAACGATATGTGAACACTGTCAAGGTGGAAACACACTTGTTTCAGGGTTAGAATTTAATCACAAAACACTCGCCGGCATCGTGTGCGCTTTAAAAACACGTACGACAAATATAACTTAAAATTCATTAACACTTCACTCACTTTTGCACCATTTATCCGTATATTTCACCATCACTTCAGACACTACATAACTGACTTATAACTGTTCTATTACCTATCGTTACCAGCAATGTAACGATGTGGTCGGCCCAACAATCTTCTGATGACCAGTCTAAACTACCTCTAGGGCAGCAGCTTTCACCAGGGCAACTAGTGACCCTAATTATTCGAGCTTTGGACTATCAAATGAAAGGTTGAGGATTAAACACCCCACGAATCCTCTTCACATCGGGGACACGGAACACTGACCCCAGCCTCCAAACAAATGTGCCATCTATCTAGGGTCACACATTGGGAGAACATACTAAATACCTGAACAGGTCAGCAGTCTGTTTCAGACACACACACAAATGACAATCTCAGTATTTTCAATTAACGTAAGAATCCTTCTTATGCAACAAACCACATTTATACTGACTTATTTATAAAAGACTTAAACCTAGGTAACCAACCTTTTAAGTATTATGTTAAACTCGTTTAAGATACAGATGGTGTGTTTATGTTGAGCCAATATTCATAAAATAAACTAATAAACCGTGTAGATCAAGTAGAAATTGTTCTTTAGTACCGACTGGCTTCTACTAGCTGTCAAATAGCATTTTAAAAATGATTTAAGTGTCAGAAAATGTTCTTAACGACGTCAAAGCTGACAGGCTAAGGATGTGTTCCAAACCGCGCCATGTTCCCTACACGTCTGCACTACATAGCGACCAACTCAATGCAGTCAACACACATTCTAGTGCCCTATTTTTAATGAGCCACTCCATTTGAGACACAGCATTAGCTTTTTTTTTTTAAAAGCCGGACATAAGACTTAATAAATAAAGCTGGTTTATACGTTTATTTTGTGTTTACAAAAAGGATATTGTCCGAGTCGCAGATTTTCACATTTATCCGGCGATTCTGTCGAGCTGTGAGTCAAAGTCCAGCAGTAAGAAACGACAACGAACGCGGAGCAAAATAAACCGTTTCGACGCGAAGCCATGTTGAGACGACTGTCACGTGACCGACCCTTCGAACGTCTTTTAAAGAGAACAAAACGCCCGTTAGCGAATTTGGGACAAACTTGTAGGTTCTGTTTTAATTTCGGTTGTAAAAGTATTTATTTGCCAAAGTACGTGTATTCAGCTGAGTTTTTTTTTTAATGAAATTAAACTTAAAACGTAATGTTTTGTTTTAGCAGGCAAGTTTATAGGGAATGAACTGGAACTTGCGGGATACGGCTGTGTCCCAAATTACAAACTAGAGCACTAGAAAGTGCACTAGGTAGTGCGCCGGTTTATAGCCTTTCTAGTGGAGTTTTCAAGCAGTGTAGTGATTCAGTGTGCGGTTTCGAACACGGTCCATAATTCCTATTATTTGTTTGTTTGTTTTTATTATTATTAAGAAAGTCTGTAGGTTCCCGGTGGTTTAAAGCACGTCGGACGTATTCAGCACTAAAACGGACTTGTTTCAATCGACTTTTAATATGTATGTTTATTAAGGTACAGTCCGAGATTGCGATCTTTAGCGTGTGTTTTGGCTTTAAAGTGAGCTCACGGTTCAAATGTGTTGATTTGTTGTTTGTTTGTTTGTTTGTTTTTACAACACTTACCTAGTGTGCTAGAACTCGGTTTGGGACGCGTCCCGTGATTTCAGTTTTCGGGAAGCTAACTCGCTATCCAAGTAAGTTGTTAAAACGCGTTTAATAATAAAACAACAACATGTTTGTGTGTTTACATTTGGTGTTTTTTTAATATGTTTTATTTTATAACGCTTTGGTGTGTTTGATTTATGTTTTATTATTATTAAATCTGCGGTTTAAACTCGCACCTGTTGAAGTTTAGTCGTAAGAAATAAAACTTCTCATCAGATTCTCAGTCTTGTAGTTTTGCTGATTTACATTTAATAATGAAGTTTAAAGTTGTTTATTGATGTTCTGGGTTGCTTCCTGGTTTAAGGTGAACAAACTCCTCCTGACTTCCGTCTGCAGGTAAAAGATCCGATAAACAATCTCAGTGGAAGATTTTCATTCTTTTAAAAGGAAACTGCGACAGAAACCTGAAGAATCAATTCATTTGTAAGTAATAATTCAGTTTAAACTAGTTTACTGTAAAATATCCGAGTCCGAACCGAAACTGAGGCTAATAATGTTACACTTTCACCTGGATAAACTGTTTAAGAGTATTTATCATCTATATATCATTTGTTTGACAGTTTTGGTTAGTATGAGCAGTTGATTGTTTAATCCTGCAGGTGGTGAAGGAGAATAACTGAACCATCAGGTCACAGGTGAGTTTATTCCAGTTTTAAATTATTATTATTTTTTAAACGGATGTGATCATAAAAGAGAGAGATTGACCGACACACACACACACACACACACACACACACACACACACACACACAGAGAGAGACTAGCCGAGAGAGATAGAGACTGATCGAAAGTGAGAGAGAGAGAGACTGACAGAAACTGAGAGAGAGATTGATGGAGAGAGACTGACTGACTGAGAGAGTAACTGACCGACAGAGAGAGAGAGAGACTTCCCGACTGAGAGAGAGAGAGAGACACTGACCGACCGACAGACACAGAGAGAGAGAGACTGACTGAGACTGACCGACAGCGAGAGAGAGAGAGAGAGAGAGACTGACCGACTGAGAGAGAGAC
>JAOUQU010199486.1:0-14194 GCA_028566735.1 Ammoglanis amapaensis | reverse complement strand
ACTGAACAGGTAACACACACACTACACAACACAGGAAACACACACTACACAACACAGGAAACACACACACTACACAACACAGGAAACACACACACACACACACTACACAACACAGGAAACACACACACACACACACACACACTGAACAGGTAACACACACACTACACAACACAGGAAACACACACACACTACACAACACAGGAAACACACACACACACACTGAACAGTAAGGATACCATGTACAGGTGAGACTGCAGCACAGGTACTGGATGTTGTGCAGTGATGTGCTTCTGTGTGCTGCAGGTACGGGACTGTCAGCACAGACGGGACCGGGTTTTGCTCACACCTGCACAACTACGATCCGGATCGAGCTCTGTCGGATTATATCTCTCGTCTGGAGGCTCTACAGCGCCGCCTGGGTTCCGTTCCTCTCGGTACGTCACACACACACACAACCTCCGATTCTTCATCAGCGGGACGAGAACCTGCACCAACCTGATGAGGAACAAGCAGCAAAAATAAATCAATATAAATATAATAAATAAAATATAGAAATATTTATATATTTAATATATATATAACATTTTATTATCACCAACCAGGAGTTCAAATGTTTTACTGTTTCAACATTTATTCTGTAATGTACAAATGTGCCGATTAATTAATATCTAGAAATATATTTTTAATAAATTTAGTCATTTGTCAATAAATTAATTAAAAAAAAGTAAATGTACAAATAAATATATAAATTCCTATATAAATATATAAATCGTGTCAAGATATGAATAAATGTGGAAATATGAAGATAAACATTTAATTAATAAATAAAATAAAAAATACAGAAAAGGCCAAATGAAATGTTTAGATAAGATTTTACATTTAAATTTAAATGTATGCAATATATAAATGCAAGACTCCTCTTGCAAGTGTTGGGATGTGATCTACAACCTGGTGGATGTGACTGTTGTGTGTTTCTCTCTGCAGGCTCGTCCACCCACAACCAGATGCACTTTGGGATGAGAAGATAAGATGTTTTGACTGGAACTGAACACACACACACACACACACGGTTGCCTTTCTGCAGGACCAAACACACACACACACACACACACACACACACACACACACACACACACCTGGGCTCAGGCTGTGCTGTAGTTTGGGATGATTGGTGTTTATCTGTGGGATGATTATTTAAGTGAATTGATAGTGTTGGGTACGGTACAGGGTGAATGTCGCTCCGGCGGCTTCCAATCATTCGAATGCTGCTGGACTCCCGGCGGCGCTGCTCTCAGCCACCGGGGGGCCGTGAGTCTTATGGTGGTGAGTGGTGGGAGTGATGAACGTGGTCCTCCTGCGGCGTCAGGGCCACGGCGGCTGTTATGACTTGTACTAACACTGTGTTTTATTAGCTGACGTTCCTCATCTGAACACCGAGGACATTTGTAGAATAAATATTTTTGTAAAAGGCTTCGACATTTACACTGAAATAAAGATAATATAAGATTTCAAATGTTGTGTGTGTCTGTCTAGCACCAACACTCCCGAACATTCATTTCATATTTAATATCTTTATTAATATATAGAATTATATATATTAAATATATAAAAATATATTAAATGTAGTGCCACAGTGGATAAACATGTGGTGACCGTGTGTGTGTGTGTGTGTACATGTGTTTTATAGTTTCACTCTAATCATCATAACTTATTCACGTAAAATTTTATACAACTAAAACATTCAATAACATTTCAAATGATTATAAATTATTAAGTTAAAAACTGTTTAAATTACTTTCAATTAAAGTGTCACTTTAAATGATAAATTATTCAAACATAATTTTTCATTAACATAAATAATTCTTTTATATTTTTATTGAGGAAAAGATTCTTAGTTAAATTGCTATTTTGATTTGTAATATAATTTTATTTTTTAGTTAAACGTTTGTTTTATATTTTCTCTGTTAAACAGGTTAATAGTTACAATTATGTTTTATTTTTGTAGTTTTACACAAAAAGTTTCTTTAGTTAAAATATTAAATTTTATATTTTCACTGAAATATTTGATTATTCAGATTTTACTTGGATGGATTTGAGTTAAAATGACAAAAGATTTTATATTTCCACACATTATAAATTATTCTGTATTTTATTTAGTAACTTTTAGATGATTTTATTACATTATTTTATACTTTTATATTTCTAATATAGAAATCATTTAAATAATGAATAATTTTTACTTTGAAACTGATATTTTGCTAATATATTATTATATATAATGTAAAGCTTGATTTAAAATGAATTTTAATGGGTTTTTTTTAATGTTTTCACTCACACACAGATTGAAAGATTTAATTATTAAAATAACCATGGAGATCGTTTTTATGTAAATCAGCGTCTGGATGTTTAACATAATTATTACACACAAATCCACATAAACATGAATTTACTGAAAATGTTTCTTTATTTAAAATGTATTTATTATTTTAAAAGTCACAGAAAAATCTGCATCTACATGAAAAATCAAAAATCATAATGACATTAGAAAGGCGGATGATACCCAGCACAGCGTGGTGCTATCGACCGTTTACTGGTCCTGCACAATCGCTGGACTCAGTTACTCATGAAGCTCCATCAGTAGAAGAAGAAGTTCTAATTGTACCACAGAAGTCTTGAAATGACTGGAAGTTTAACTGCGGTTCTCTCAGTAAATCAGTTTCTATATTTATATCTACACATTTCAAACCCTTTTAGATTCCTGGGCTGTTAATTCTTTATTATGATTTACTTTTAAGTGATTATGTTTGTTTAAATCCACAAATATCGTTGTTAGGTTTAGAAATGAAAGTAGTGCAGTACAACAGACCAAAGACGTGTTTGTATTATTAGGTTTGTGTTTCTCATTGTTAAGAAGCTTCGACTGTATTTGCATCTTTGTGATACTAAAAAGTTTCAAAGAAACAAACTTTAAATAAATTCAACACTTTGTATTATTTCTAATGCTGGTGATTCATGCAGGAATTATAAATGTTGTTGGTTTCGTGAATGAGCTCTACAGAAGTTGATGGCGAGGTGAGACCCTGGATTGTGTGGTTGTTGTTCTGTTTTCAATTGCAGAATTGTGTAGTTCAGCTAATTGTGTGGTTCAGCTTTAACCATCTGTCATCATCATAAGAAGACGCGGCAGCAGGAAAGCATTGAGCTGAAGGTGCTTTGGTTCTGTGTTCAGAAGAAGGCAGGACATACTAGATTATTTAAACCTTCTGTGGTTGCTCCAGGTGTTTCGTTTGAAACCTCTGTGGTTAGTTTTGGTTCAGTTGGTGTGTTTTCTATTGTATTGGTTGTGGTAGGACTGGAAGTTACTGTAGGAGTGATGGAATCCTTGGTAGTTTGGACAGCCTGTGTTGGTACAACAGTGGTAGTTGCAGCTCCTGCTGCAGGTGAAGTGGTTGCACCGTCATCATTAACAGTTGTTGTTTTGGTGGTGGTCAGTTTGCAGGACGGTACTGTAGTACCAGGAGCTGTGGTTTCTACAGGTGTATCGTTTAGTACTTCTGTGGTTATCTTTGGACCAGTAGGAGTAATTTTCATTATACTTGTAGTAGCAGGACTGGACGTTTCTATAGTTGAAGCAGCACATCCTGTAAATCTTTTTATACTTTTCGTGGTTGCTTCAGGTGTCTCATTTGGAACCCCCGTAGTTATTTTGGGTTCAGTAGGAGTAATGAATACGTTGGTAGTTTGAACACCCTGTGTTGGTACCACAGTGGTTGTTGCAGCTCCTCCTGCAGGTGTAGTGGTTGCACCGTCATCATAAAGAGTTGCCGTTTGTTTGCATGAAGGTACTGTAGTACCAGCAGTTGATGTATCTTCAGGTGTATCGTTTGGAACCTCTTTAGTTAGTTTCAGTTCAGTAGGTGTTTTTTCCATTGTACTGGCAGTAGCAGTTGTAGGAGTAATGGAGTCTTTGGTAGTTTGCACACCCTCTGTTAGTACAGCAGTAGTTGTTGCAGCTACTCCTGCAGGTGTAGTTACACTTTTTGTTGCTCCAGGTGTCTCTTTAGGCACTACTGTAGTGGTTTTGGTTTCATCAAGGGTATCAGCCATTTTATTGGTAGCTGCAATAGTGGATGTTACTGTAGAAGTGATGGATGCTTTGCTAGTTTGCTCATCTGTTGTTCCACAACTTTGTGAGATAAGTTTAGTCAATGTGGACTTTACTGTTATAGACTGTTTGGCGTTTACTTCTGGTTTTAATAGTCCTGCAGTCATAAGTGGAACAGTGTGACTACTGCCTCTAGTGGTCTTCACTATTGGAGACATGAAATATATTGATCCAGGCTGAAACTTGGGTTTCATGGGTTGGGTTGGATGCTTATGGATTGAGCTGGTGAGATACCCAATGATGGGCTCGAAGCCTTTGTGGGAGCCTTGTATGTGACTTTGTTTCTTTTGGTAAAAAGCAGGACAGAAGACTTTTGCCACAAAGACTCTCTCTTCTAGATCAATGTACCTCAGCACTAAGACCGCATTATGCTGAAAATAAAAAAGAAATAATACATTATTCATCTTTGTAAATTATATTATACATATTAGTTACTGGCCCATCCACAGTTTATTATATTCAACAGCAAATAATGACACATTAATCTTATTTTAATCTTATGGTTTTTTTTGTTTGTTTTAAGTTATAAAAATTGTCAAAGAACACAATCTAATGCTCGTTTCATTTAGCATTAATCAACATTGTGTTAGAATATCTCAACGATGTTTATCGATAAACAAATTTCCTCTGATTTTGTTTTATTTGACTATTGAAATGTTTTCTTAGAACGTAGAACGCTCCATCAATGCTCTTCTGCCCAAGTTTTTTTAGTTTACAAAACTTAATAAATAAACATTCCAGACTAAAATTGTTACAAAATACCTCAGAGGTTTAAAAGTAGTTCTCGAGTGTTATTGATTTCTCCTTGATACTGCCCTGTGACATGTATGGAGAGTTATAGCACCTCTGATGGGAGAACAAGAGTCCGATGATGATGCACAACTTCAGCCCCCTCAGAAAACTCCTAAACTCTGTGGCAATGGACGAGTCCAAACAGCAGATGGTGGTACACCGGAAAATGTATTGATGAGTGGCACTGGACTGAAGCAGCGACAACCACCCGGGTGTCTGGCCAGTGCTATTTAGGAACTTCTCTACTCGTATCCACAGAGCAAAGCAATAAAAAAGTGATGTAAACAAAGCCTGCCTCACTGATAGCACAAAAACACTGAAGGTGCTGAACCTCTGGTGAAGGTACGTGCAAAAACCAAAGCAAACAGAGAGAACCATTCACCAACTCGCTCGCCATGTGAAACAAACCTAGCAGACAAAGACCAACTAACAGTATATGCTGTTGGATACATGTTCTTCTCGAGCAGCTAGTGGAGAGAGACAGGAACTGCTGTATAGAATTGCTTTCAATAGGTGCTGTATAGATGGCTGAACACCTCCAAACGGTATTTTTGTTGGAGGGCAGGATCAACTCACAGTTGAGCCCCTTCTTTGTGGAAACCTGGATTGGACAAGTTTCATGGACGCCTGATGAATGCCAAAATGTAAATAATAATTTATTTACTACATGGGCTCAAATTCAATTACACAGACCCACTACATTCAAAGTCATGTGAGAAGCCTTCACAGAATAGTTGTTAGTCTTCAAATTTAGTCAGATGTCTAAATACTTTTGCCCATATATTGTAACTGGCCTTAAATTGTCACAATAGCAAGTTATGCCAACCTTTGCCCTTATTTGACTTAAGAAACGTTGTTTCTGTTGCTCTTTCTCTGTTAAAGAGTAAACTTGGATTGAATCCTTACAGGACATTAAAATGACCAGTAAATACCTTCGTTTCTTTTTTACTGACACACATAAATGATCAAAAACTCAATTCAACCAATGTTGAGCCAAGTCCAATAAGATTTTTCTTACCTTCAATCTGGACTTCATCACACTGATAAACAGGTCCTGACCGGCTCTCCATTGTTTGACATGAGCGTTCCTCTCTATTATTGTCGATGGATCTGAAAAGTATAAGATATATTGATAAAATTAATCAACAACCCAAAAACTAGAAAACTTCTCACTCCCCAAAAGTGCAGTATAAGATTTGTTACCCCTTGACCACACATACCAGCAATTCTTGCAGATTTGAGTTCTCTTGCATGCAGCTTCACACAAATGTTATCAGTGCCGTTCAAGAGCTCTGGGATCTGGAGACCAGACGTGTGTGATGACAGACATCTCTTTGCTTGAATGATTCTGTAGTTCAGGATTCTGCTGTAGGATCCAAGTTTTAAGGTGTACCCCATCTTTCCGTAGACCTGCAATGACGAGAGTCTGTGAAGTTAATCTAGTTTTTAGGTCGTCACCTTGACGATCGATCCCTGATTGTACTCGAGTCTCACCCAGTCGTGTAAGTAGCAGCCTTTGTAGAAAATGCATATTGTATTGCCGGGGTTAAGCTCAATGTTGCTGCAGTCCACCAGCAGGTCCAGTACCGAAATTCGACTGCTGCCATCTACAAAAGGAGGAATATGATAAAACAGTCGTGCTGTCTCTACTGTAGTCCAAAAATATGCATGAGACGTGGACTTATTGAACTATGTAGGTGAGGTGGGGTCTGTAAACCAAAAGACTCTGCCCGAAAGACAGAGAGAGTCCTGTTTAGGGTGACATGGTGAAAAAGGTTTACAACAGCGGTTACAGCTGTTATTGTACTGTGTCTAAAACCAGACTGACTGAGACACAAACACAATTATGAAGTAAAAATGTTTTAGTTGCTCTTTTATAAAAGATTCAAATCGATTGGTCAAGACAGACAGTCTGGAAATAGTGTTAGTTGTGTAAGGGAAAGACTTTTAAATCATTTTAGAATGAATTCCATTTTTCCATTCTCTAATAGCCAATAGGAAACATCAAACCAGCTGTTATCTCTACTGTTATCCCCTTTTTATATCGTCTACTATGTGACCCCTCTGGAGGGTCACAGCCAGGTTTGCTTGTGTGTGTAAATGTGTGTTTTGCTGCAGGGATTGGGTTAAATGTGGAGAATTCATGCCTTTCTGGTAAAAAAAAAAAGTGTTTTAATTCATCTAAAGAAGTTCAGCAGAACTTGGAGCATTAGTACATTTACTTTTATAGTAATTAATGGTGACTACTAAGAGTGACTTACAATTACAATGGAACACCATTTGGGGCAGTTGAACCCCAGGACCCAACAATGGTACCTTTGTGGTTGTGGTGTTTGAATCGGCGACCTTCTGGTCTCAATTCCAGTTCTCTAGCCATTAAGCCATTAGTCCATAACGAGTAAATGATGGAACTGGTTCTGTCAGATATGTCACATGAATCTTGAAACATTGATGATGATGATAACCGGTCCTGGATCAAGTCTCTCAGGACAATATATCCATTATACAGTTTATATAACAGTATATATGTTATATCTACCATCATTAACTAGGCTCCATTAGTGAGACTGAATCTGACAGCACACCGATGTGTGTGATTCGTAAAAGGTGGAAAAAAACCATAATCAGCAAATCATGCAAACAGTGGGATCCACCCCCTTTATACCCCCCCCCTTACATCACCGCTACAATATGGCCTTCTCATTGAACTAAATATAGTAAAAATCGAGTTTAAAACCATTTCATAATGCAAACCCATCGTGTTAAGTGTAAGAAATGTTTAAAACCACTGCTGTTACCTATGATGATGTAGAGCTGAAGGATCTGATCTCTGTCTGCCCTGATGATCAGACTTTTGGAGTCACAGTCCAATGTTGGACATCTGGGTGCTTTATCATGCAGGCCTGAGGAGAAACATCACAATCGATTAGCATGAACCAACCAATCAGCAATAAGAAGTGAAATCGACTCCACAATATAAATCATATTCTGTTATTTATAAAGTTGAGATGTTTGCTTGTAAAGGTTTAAACGTGGGAATGGGTGCAGAGAAAACGTGGACATTCCGAGAAATAACAACATTTTGGCTTTGAAACGATGCAGACCACAAGGAGGAGCACTACAGCCATTAAAACAATGTAGTGAGCACACTTGTAGATAAAGTCGTCTCTCTCTCTCTCTGTAGATGTTTGTGCCTCCATGTTTACGACGTTTTGTTTATGATCAACATTTACAATTATTCCTTGTACAATATCAGTCAGATACCGGAGAGTAAACACAAACACACACAAAACCTTCAGACACCCGACACCCCCCCCCCCCCCCCCCCCCCCCCCGGTGTCGTGGAGGTGAATTACATCAAGTTGCATACGACTTTTTCTTCACAGCATGTTCTATCACTAAATAATTTGGCCAATGCTGTTTAGTGGTTAAGGTACCAGGTAGAGATCAGAGGCTAACCAGTACAAGCACCACTACCACCAAGTTACTACTGTTGGGCCCCTGGCCCGCTCAAAATGGTGTTCTAATTTAATTGCAACTTGTTCTGGGTGAAAGCCTTCGACTAAATGCTGAAAATGAAATCTGTTTGAGACCCAGAAAGGCATTATTGCCTGATTTGCATATACTGGCATAAATAGACAAGATGGACTAAAACACCCTGAATTAGGTTTTAAGTATAAATCAACGTTATTCCTGGAATGTTTGGTCTAGACTCACATTATACAAATTCATCACATTGTCACTGTATTGTTAAATGTTCACAATATCCATTTTTATTTATTATAATGAACAGTTATTATTTCTCTGTAAAGACTGACACTTTGTTTAGTTTGAAACCGGTTGTGAACATGTTGTGCTGCCTCGTAGGTCATCTTATATTGATAAAGGCTTTCCATGAACGGTTTAGCAACTATGAGAGCTTCTGCGGTATCAGAAATCTGCTAAACAGCAGGAACGAGTCTCCAAAAGTCAATGAAGTGAGGAAGAACGGTTCGACTGTAGACATAATACACCATGTTGTGGTTAAATGGCTCTAATCTTACACATGTGATGTAAAACACACTGACGTTATCAAATCAGGTTCTAAATGGTCGTTTTGCTATAAAATAGTCGTGCATTAAAGATGTAATATTTTACTCAAACTTAAAATTAATCTGATATATTTTAAATAAATAAATAATTCACTTTGTGTTTTACTCTTTTACTGCTCTTACTCTGTACTGAAGCTGTTATTTTGCTCTCATGTACAAATAATCATGTATCTTATGTACAAATAATATTTACTTTGCTGCTGATGCTGGTGGTCGTTCAGGCAGGATGAATGATATCTTTCGTGTGATAAAGATGATGATGATGACGATGATGATAACGACGAGGCAAGATGAAGAATCATGCTCAGTAGGATGAGATGTTTCATGTTGAGAGCTTCTTGTCATCATTATTATGCTGTCGTTCTTTATACTTTTATGCCAGACACAACTATGGGCGTGGCCTTGGGGTTCATACCTCTGCTACGTGGGCTGTGGATTGTTAGCTAAACACAGACACTGGAACCTGGGGCTCAAACCCATGACTTTCTTGCTTTGAGGCACCTGACATCACACGTATGATGGTCATTTATATTATATGTGCAATCATACACGTCACCACACACACACACACACACTGGCTCAGGTTATTACCCACAAACCCACCTGCTTTCCAACAATCCACTTGCTCAGAGTTTTCAAAATCTTAAAACCTGTTTTATTTTAGTGAAAATAACTGTAAGTACAAGGAGGTGCACTTCCAGCTTTACAGAGTTTAGTGAAGATTAAATTTAGATTAAATTGTTATTAAATGTTGATGAAGTAGTGATCATTACACCAATTTAGCCTAAATAAATATCTGAATAATTAATACTATCTGAATAAACAGTAGCATAAATACTGACAGTGGCAACCTGACAATGGTGGGATATGAACTATTAACATTTTGATTACAAGTGCAGTTGGGCCCAAACTCAGCAGGAGGATTTATACACATGAGTGTGTCAGCTGAAAGTAAAGGGGTGTTCACATACTTTTGTTAGTGGAGTGTATTGTACTTAATTGTAATAAAGTGTTCTGCTTTTATGTATTTATGTCTCTTATTTTTCTCTTCTATTGACTTTTTATTGAAACCAGCAGCAGTCGAAGAAACGGCATTAAGTTCTGTGATGAACAAAAACTTTTAGATTCGATTGTATGAAATGATCCCAGATTTTTTCGTGTATAGTTACTAAATAATTAAATAAATAAAGTGATCCACAAAAAGTCACGTAGTGCTTTTACAGCTGCTGAAGCTTCAGTAGTTCTGCTAGGTTCATGGTTTTTTGAAACACCACATATGTTATTGAGAGATGTGTGACTTTTTAAGCTGGTATACACATATACACTTCTCACAAATGGTTACCAATATTTGGCTTTCGGATAAAATTTCAGGATGAACCTAAAATGCACTCAAATCTTTACAGGTGAAGTTACTGGAACCTTCTTTAAACTTCTGAATTCACACATGCAAATGTTCAATGTCGTCGTTAAACTTGTTGTAAACTTGCTGTTCTCTAACAAGTTGCCTAGTGGACAAATGCACTACAGATATGAATCAATAAAAAGCTGAGAGGCCCTTTAAAAATTGTAGGATTGTATGACATTGTCCCAGACTTTATGTTTATGCTATTTTTGTGTATGGTTACTAAATAATTGAATAAAATAATCCACAAAAAAGTTTGGCGAGTGACAATACGAGTCTAAGTGAGGTGAACTCATGCTGCTCGAGGAGAAACATGTGAACTCTGCAAAGAAAGCCCCTAGACTGACCCTGGGCTTTTTGCTGTGAGATGTCATGTCAAGTGAACTTTATTTATTTAGCGCTTTTTCCAATATATATTGTCTCAAAGCAACTTTACAACTTGCAGGATGAACAGAAACCCCTGTCGAGCAAGCCGAAGGCGACTGTGGCAAGGAAAAACTCCCTAAAAATTACAGGAAGAAACCTTGAGAGGAACCAGACTCAACAGGGCCTATCCTTCTTTAGTAGTCCTTGTATGCAGCAATATAGGAACTACAATCTCGAATCTCGAAAACCATCACATCAGGCAGGAGCAGCAATATTGACTTCAATCCTTAAACTCGGGGGTAAACAGGTTTCCATCAGAATGCTTTTGGGGTAGGAATAGAGAATGTAGTTGCAGTTTCTAGAAAGTTTTAGACTTCGGCAGCCCTAATTATTACAGCATAACTAAAATGGAGAGCGAGCAGGAACAAGGTCATGAAAGCTATCACAGGACATTAGCGCTCACCTCCACTACCCACACCTGAATGTGGACATGAGAGGCAGAACGACAGCAACCCAATAATCCTTGATCAGCAAAAGTTTCTATGACCAAGAACCCCCAAGTTCTGTGCCTTTGTCTATACTAATCAAAGTACACTTTTTTGTCTAGACTTAAACATTGAGACTGTGTCTGAATCCCAAACAAGGGCAGAAAGATTATAAGATTATATATTATTTGAAGCTTTGTAAGAAAATGCTCTTCTACCAGCTGTGATCTTATTAATTCTAGGAACTATAAGTAACCCTGTATCTTGTGAGCGACGTGAAGAAACCTTGAGAGGAGCAAGACTTAGCAGGGCCCATCCCTCTTAGGTGGTTTTGAAGGAAACGTCACATTAGGCAGAGGCAGCAATATTGGCACCGCTGTCTTGACTTCAGTCCTTAACCTCAGCAGTTGGTAGTATCGATACAAACATCTGCAATATTGATACCAACATTGGTATTGCTATTAATTGATCCAATAAGATAAGCCAACTTTAGTTTCTATACTGCACCGCAGAGGTAGATCTTCAATATCTTCTTTGTTGGGACCCTGAGCAAGATCCTTTTAACCTCGTGAAAAAAAGACGCATCACCACTGTGTATTAGCGGCCTGACACCACCAGATGTCGCTGTGGATGTACAACGCAAATGATTCAATATCTGTTACTCAATTCGGTGATCTACGCTCCACAATGTAGAAGCGCGCGTGTTGGGTAATATGCAATTTCCCTGACTGCATGGGTTATCTCATTTTCTGATCAAATTATATGTTTAATGTTGTATTCAATAGGCTTAGATGAATTATGTTTTGTTGTGACTCGTGAATGTGGACTTTTTAACTGACCAACCAGCCAATCGTAATAGCGTAAAAAACCTCCAGCGGTGGAACTAGCCAATAGTGACGTGTCTAGTAGGACAGGAACGGGCGAGGAGACGGGAGTTATTTTCTCTGTGAAGTTGGTGTGCGGGAGAGAGAGAGCAGCTGCGGGAGCCATAGCAACCGGCGAAAACATGAGTTCCTACAGCAGGTAAAATGTACTGTGTTATACCGAGAAACGTCATTTGAGTATATTTAGAACAAAGCGGTATGCTGTGAAATAACGACGATTTCGCACGTTACATAATCACTGAGGAACTTTTCAAAGCAAGTCCTTGTAGTGATTCAACAAGCGGCGGCTCGCGAGCTAACAGTGCCGTTCCGCTAGCCGGATGTGTTAGCCGCTGCGCTAATCATAATGTTAAGTAGCGCTTAATGTTAATTAGCTTTACATAAGTTATAGAGTTGCTGGTTCCAACTACAACGTCTCATACAGTTGCAAAAATGTTACACAATAATATAACAAGACACGGCGGTGAAACATGTCGACACACAATTAAATAACAGAATTCCTTTATAACTTATCTTATTTTAAATAAACACTGTTACATGCTTTATTTAACGATTCTTGTTGCTTGGCTTGGCAGTGTGACGACACAGTAGCCTCACTAACGCTTTTACTCGACGGCATATGGTCTTACCGCTGTTATATACATAGTATCCTGATATTCACTAACTGTCTGTAGTTTGTTTACATTATTATTATTATTATTATTATTATTATTATTATTATTATTATTATTATTATTATCTATACAGTGCCAAATCGTTCAACATGCTTAGAGGTCCTAACGTACCGCAGTTGCTCATGTTATGCTTATGTTCATAAAAAACTTGCTGCGTGTTATTTCATTTATAGTATACTTTTTGTGTATTACAAGAAACTTGTGTGTTGTTTATGGAGCTTGTAATGTAATTACAAGGCATCATAAGAATTGAAAGTGCAGAATTGAAAGAAATTCAAAGTGCAAACCAAGTTACTTGTGTTATTTAGCAACGGCAGCATACAAGCAGCAGTGATGAAAATCAAATTGATGTGAGTCTTTTTGGCTTCTCTTGTTAGGAATTGCTACAGCTTTATTGATGTGGCATAGTTTTTTTTTTACATCATCTGCAGTTTATGACAAAACTCTGCATGGGCAATACAAACTCCTGTTTTTTGTTTCTTTTGTCTGCTCTAATAATATTTTTAATATTAGTGTGGTGACTCACATTGCTGCAGTAGCAGTATCAGGCTTGTTTAGAGCGGAAATCACACAGCTTGGTGGAAATTATGAGTATGTCTTAGAAACCAACATACACTTAAACATTCTGGTTTCGTAAATCAGGAACCACTTGTTTCAGGGAATGTGACATCGATATTATTGCTGCATTGATTAACATTCTATTATATGTAGGTAACTGATAGAAGGGAAACAACATTATAAATGCAGCATCTTACTGTAACAAATAGTTTGTGCGGTTGTGGCTATTAGAGATTTCTTAGCTGCTGAATGGTTGCTTTTGGCTTCCAGTGATATTATGTTTTTATGAAAGCATTTTAAAATATGAACATTGGTAATGAATCATTCTACACAAAGCACCAAAAGCACATAACTGTTAAAGTTGTGAGTTATATATGGTAGTAACCAATTAATAATGCAGTAACAATTCAAATAATGTAAACTGTACACCTAAAACCAGCTAATGTATGTGTTCCTAATAAAGGACCTATTACACTTGATATACTATCTGTACTCCCACAAACTCTGCCTGATAAATAAGTCAGTATAGGAATTAGATTGGGTTTTAGAATAGAATAGAAAGCCTTTGTCATTGTACACAGCATACACAATATACATAGTACAGGAGATTAGAAGCTGCTCCTCAAAAGTGCACACACACAATAGTAATAAAGAAAAAATTCCAGAAATCCGGACAAAACGGATGAGACATTGTAAATAGATATACAGTGGAACCTCGGTTAACGAACGCCCCTGATAGCGTCCAATTCGGATAACGACCAACCATTTCACTAAAAA
>JAOUQU010199269.1:0-14195 GCA_028566735.1 Ammoglanis amapaensis | reverse complement strand
CGACTATTAGTCGATTAGTTGGAGTAAATGACAACCACTGGTCGACCAACAAAATCCTTGGTCGTGGACAGCCCTACAAAACACACACGCGTGTGTGTGTGTGTGTGTGTTTGTGTTTTTCTAGTTGAGACCAGAGCCTGCAACCCTGACCCTGAGGTCATTATTAACTGGGTGTAAACCAAAATGTACTGTACATGTACTGTACACTTCAAGATGATGACACATATAAACAAAGATAAATAAGCTGCTGGCTGGTTGGTGGCACTGGTTGTTTATCAAGACTTAGCAGGCGTCTCAGTATCACAACATAATCATTTCAGAGCGCACGCACACACACACACACACACACACACACAAGTCTCTGCTACAAAACTACATACATTTGAGGAAACAGAAGGGTGTGGGGACATTATTTTGGGTTTGAACCAGCTGCATTTGATGTGGGCCGTGAAGGTCTATTGAAAAACGCGGCGGGCATCAGAAATGAACCACTGATACTGTCACAAACATCAGGTGTGTTAACCATGTGTGTTACTGACAGCAGTTGGAATATGTTTTATAATTTCTCACAATAATATCCTGATTATAACAGTAGTTCAACATATGACACATTTTACACACGATTTGACAGAATAACTAGTCAGCTATAAAAAATATACGACTGCTGACTTCCAGTGTTCTTAAGTTCCAATGCACAAAAGCAAGCAAATAATTAATTAAATTAATTTATTAATAAAAAAATAATAAATAATTAATGAAGTTTAAATACCCAAACCTTCAGAGATCCTGCAGAGAGCCCCCAGCCCTCACTCAGCAGCTCTGAGATGAATCTGAACTGATTTAGATTTAAATAATATTCTGTGCAGTGAAACACACATATAAACAGTGAACACACATGCCAGGCACAGTGGGCAGCTCTTGCCATGCCACTTGGGGAGCAGTTAGGGATTAGGTGCCTTGCTCATGGGCACTTCAGTCATGACCTGTCCACTCTCACAATGAAACAGTAACAAATACTCTATGCTTTGTCATCAAGATGATCTGCATGGCATGGAATCGAACCCAAAACTTTCGTACCGTGAGGCGATAGATTAAAACTCTTAAACATGGTTCTAAACTTATAAACACAGAGAAGGGGAAAAATATGATTGTCTGAGCGCATAAAATTTTAGAGATAAATCAAAGTAAAAACAACTTTGAAAACATGGTTCTAAAGCATGTTCAGGAATTTATAAGCACATAGAAGTTTAAATCTTACCTTACCTTCTAGCAGACATATATATATATATATATATATATATATATATATATATATAGACAGGTATAATGAATGAATTAAATTTAATTAATTAATCTGCTAGTGTTTTAATTTCTTTATTAAAGGAATAATGCCTAATCTTAATGTGCATGGTTTTTATTAAATAATAGAATGATTATTTAACAAAATACATTATTTATTAAAATACATATTTATAAAAAATGCGCGAACAAGTTTTAAAAACATATAATTTTTTAATTATTATTAATTCTTGAATGTAATGTTACTTACAGTAGAGAAATACAATTCCCAGATTGAGCAGCAGATGTCGCTGTTGTGCGCCCGATGCTCGGCGTGACGTCATATCCGCAGGTGCTGTTAGTGGGGAGCAGAGCAGAAACACTGAGCGAAATCAAGAGATTCGATCAAAACTGCTTCGATCTCGAATCTACATCCATCTTCTCTCGTTTTACAGTCTACTGGATCTAATCTTACTCGTTTGATTTCTTCTAACATTCTTCCGACTATTCGGTGAGTTTGATCTATTCTGTGCTGCTGATTTAAACGGTTTTATGGGATCTGGAGCTTCGGACTTTATTGTTGCTTTTGTTCTGAGACGCGGCGGCCATTTTTAATCTCGGT
This sequence comes from Ammoglanis amapaensis, assembly GCA_028566735.1. Lineage (NCBI taxonomy): Eukaryota > Metazoa > Chordata > Actinopteri > Siluriformes > Trichomycteridae > Ammoglanis > Ammoglanis amapaensis. The sequence continues at coordinate 12,295 of JAOUQU010199269.1, read as the reverse complement.
CCTGTTTTTGCAGGTGCGGATGGAATTTGTTTCAACGTTTTTGTTTGTTGTTTGGTGGATTTGTTGTTTTTATTGGTGTTTATTGTTTGTTTCGTATGATTTTACTGTTGAGTAAAAGGGAGTTCAGTGTTCCGCTTTTGAATGTAGATTGTAGCTGTAGCATTTAGCATTAGCTTCGTTACTATTCGCTTTTCGTAGACGTTGTTCTGTTTTGTCCGTTTTTCAGCACTAATGTAACACTCACATTTTATATTAATTTGCTCCACGTTGTCTTTTATGTTTTCTATAATTTATTTGCCTGTTTTTTTTATTTCAATCTAATCCCACCGAGCTCGGTTAGCGTTGTTTACATCTTATGCTAAAGATAGTTAGCTTAAGCTAATGTGTCGATCAAACATAACGGTTTTTTGTATTTTATACAAATTCTTTATATGTAATAAGGTTAATGTAATAGCCGTTTTAAATTGTTAATTTCGACTGAAAATGCAATTATAAACTACTCAGTTAGTATTTAAATAGGACTCACCAGGCTTGGATGTACTTAGTAAATAGTGCATTTTTATATTTAAATATGTACTTTTGGCAGTTGCAGTGTTTTTTTTTTAAAATTTGATTTCATCATAAACTGAGCACATTGTTTGTATTTGACAGTGCTTCATGTATGTAAGTATGAAATGCTGTTGTTGCTTCATGTTTAAATGACTGGATTACTAATAATAAGGTCGCCAGTTTTTAAGCCACATGAGCAGACAGGATTCAGGGTTTTGCTCAAGGACCCAACAGTGTAGCAGAGTCTGGATTTGAACCCCCAACCTTTGGGTTCCCAGCCCAACGCTCTACCCACTAGGCTACACTGTCCCTACATATTTTGTTGAATGTGTCATACAAATTTTGTTCAATGTGTCATATTTTAGTATCTGTTCTTTATAAACCGTATTTTAGTCTATTGTAAAATAAAATAGAATTCTAACCATTTTTAAATAGCATGTCCATCTGTGATACATCAAACTTGCTGATTTTCCATAATGTCATTATCATATAATTTATTTTTTTCGATTGATTTTAAACATCTGTTTATGAACTAAACTGCTCCCACAGTAATGACTTGTTTTATCTTATTATTTGTGCTTACAAAATGCATACATTTGTGAAGCTAATTCTAGTTTTGTTTTTCTTTCAGATATTTTGTAAAGATCTCATGGGGCTGGACGTTGTTCCTTTTGCTACCATTTATCTGTTTGTCCAACTACTACGGGAAAAACTTTGTTTTTGTTTTGAAACGCCTTATGTCTCTTGTTGTGGCTACAGCCATTTGGTACATTTGCACAGAGACTTTCTTTTACATTGAGAATATCACGGGAGCGTGCTACGACTCTAACAACACACAGGTTGAGAAATTCAGTACAAAGGGAGCATGCAGAAAGGCCAATTTGACATGGGACGGGTTTGATATATCGGGCCACTGCTTCATATTGTCGTACTCCACTCTGCTTATTGTGGAAGAGATTGCTTTAATGAAACACCTCAAGAAACACCATCACGACACGCCCCTTCTTAATATTCTGTACATTGCACTCAATGGCATCATCGTGATCTGGATCTGGATGTTCAGTTGCACCTCTGTGTACTTTCACGACGCAGCTCAGAAGTGTCTCGGTACGCTCTTTGGTGTCTTTGGCTGGTTCGTGACCTATAAGGTTTGGTACCAAATCCCTTTGTCGCCAGGACTCCCTCCTTGTCCTATTGAACATAAACAACAGAGACTAGACTAAAGAAATTAGTCGATGCAATTTTAAATGGGCACAAACAAATACAAAGTTATAATCACTAAACCTGACCAGAGTTATTTAAAGCTCCGCTGCATGTGTTGTCTGTTCCATTTTAAAGGTCATTTGTGACCAAGGGATTTGTTTGTTCCTGAGAGGTAATAAGCAGCTGCTGTTCTAAACTGACACTATAATGGGAAAGAAATCCATGTCTCTCATGGCAAACATGGTGTTGCCCTCAAACCTAGTGGCTTAATTTTAGGTGCATCTTTCCACATGTTTACAGTCCGTTGAGCTTGTGTTACAATGTCTAGGTCTGCTTTTTTGTGCAAAATCAGATATTTTAAAGAGATATTTCTAAAGAAATAACCTGACATTAGAACATCATTAGAACACACCAATCAGAGATGAGAACTCTACAAAGCAAAAGCGTTTTTTCGTGCCTTAATATGTATATTTATCTACATTCACAGCATTTCATTTGTAGTAATAGTTGTAATAACTCAATTATAGTTATTAATTCATTACAATTATCACACTTCATAATAACTTGTAATTATTCTTGTAATAATTTTTCTTTGTATTTAATTAAAAGTGACAATATTACAGAATCAGTAACACGGTTGTATAATACACCCCAGGTTCGGATGGTAGTTTACCGCAGGGCTCTTTAGTTGTTCTACTGAACCTCTAGACGTATCGTTTTAAATGGGGATTCCATAATTCTCCTTTCTAATTATCCATCTATCAAATATCTACAATTCCAGTGTCTCCAATTAACATGGCTGCATGTCTTTGGACTATGGAGGAAACCGGAGGAAACCCACACAGAAAGTTCCTTATTTTCTTTACTTGGGAATTGAACCCAGGACTTCTTGCTGTCAAGAGCTTGTTCACGTGACAGTACAAACTCGGCCATCGTGCTAATGTTTTCATTTTCTTTCCATGCCCATTTGAATGAAACATCTGTACAATCGTTGCTTTTCATTTGTATTTGCAATCCAGCTAATGCATCAACATTAAATATGTACCTACACCCATCAGTCTAAGCCTTCATAGTTGTTTTAAATAAATAAATTAATCTGTTTTTGCATTACTTTGACACTGTTACATTTTTACGATGTTGTTTATTGATGTTTAAGCAGTATTTGATTTACCAAGTTCGTCTTCAATTAAAAAACAACAAAAGTTTGTGTGTGAATGAGATATTATAGGTATTTTTCAGACTATTTTACGCCGTCGCTACACAAATATATTTAAAAAGCGATTTTTGTCTCTATTTACTTATTTTTTAATTTATGGTTTTTAAATGCTCAAGAGCCCAATAGCAGCAACGTGGCAGCGATGGTGCTTGAACCATCACTTTAACCACTAGGCCCAGAACTGGTTGACAGAATTGGTCTGTGTCTTTAATCATTTATTTTAAAATATTTCTGTAACATCTTCAACTAAATTTGAAATGAGTTCTGGATGATAAACATTTTTTAGATGTCTATTGAAATATAAAATAGAGACAGTTTTACTGACACGACTGTATTTTTGCAAGCACGTTGTATGTATGTACGTTTTAAAGTATATCAGGCCTTTTTATATTTTGCATTCCTACTTTAGCATAAGTATCATTGTGATGTGCTTTATGGCATGAATGGGTTATGGAATATGGAAGAATGATTTATGGCATGAAATGGTTTTTAGATCAAATCCTAAAGTCAACCACAATCCAATATTAATTTACTTTGCTCCTGATATTGTAAGAAACATTGCTGTTAGAATTGAGAGCCTCTCAAAAGATTTTTAGATTTGTTATTAAAGATTAAGATTGATCTCAGTTATGAGTTGCCAAAAAATCCTTTTGTCTTTGCCTCTCATTAATGTGCAAAACTTCCAGATCTCTCTAAGCTGCGTCAGTAATTCAGAGTTTAGTGTTAAAGCAAAGGAGAACTCACCCCTGTTTTTTAAGAGATTTGGTGTAGTCCAGGCTTCTGTATACTGAGCTGTAATGCTGGATGTTACTAGAATGTGCCTTTTTCAGGAAGGGAGGGTGTCCAGAATGATTCATAGCTCTGCTCTGCAGAATGAGACTATTACAGAAGTGCACAGGTTAGATCTGAACACGTCGAAACCCTGACCATCATCTCTGCTCATTCTGCAACACAGCTTTAGAGATTAGAAAAAGTTAAAGAATAAAGTACTGCCAGTATCTTGCGACGCACTGGAAAACATAAATATTCCTGCAACGTGAGAGTTAAAAGAACCCTGTCATCATGACCCAGGGAAAGGTAAGAACCATTTAGCTCTTAATATCACTAATTAGAAACAGCTCATACAAACTGACCTGCCTAATACAAGAAACTTATTACTGTATTTAAATTATTAAAGTCAGGTGGGTACCCTAATTCGGGCATCAACCTGTAGGGGTGAGGTACAGGGGTGGTAGTAAATGAACCAAAACAGTATGAAAGCATGTTGGATAGTCTCACTGACAAGAGATTAGAACCCTCGACTTACAGGGGCACTGATGCTTTACCAAATGATCCAAGGGAAAGGTGCAAACGTGTGCCAAATACCACTAGAATATAGCAAATAAATACTGCCACATAATGAACAGTTTTGAAATGACAATGAATAATTCATTTTTCAACAGCAGGAACTGATTAACCTAATATTAGTCTTCCGGCGGGTATGCCATTTTTTATGTTATTTAAAATATATATTTTCTGTTATATTTGGTGGGGGGCTGGTGGCAGGGGCCCTAAGCAATTTAACAAGTTCTTATTTACAATTACGGCCTGTATAATAACTGCATAATTCATGTATGACCACTTTTGTGCTCTAATAAATGTATTTAATAAATCGTTTATTAACCCCAGAGTTTAAGTCAGCGATGCACGTATGGGAAAGACTTCAGGTTCTAGTCATTCATTGTTAATGAAATGTTGTTTGCAGATTTCAGTAGCAAACAAGTCGCATGATAGCTCCTCGGCACCTCCTGCACCTCCGAGCTATGAAGAAGCAACTGCAGGTGATTTAGTAATTTAGAATTTTATAATACATATCATGCTGTACTATGATTTGTATATAAAACAAGAGGCAAGTGGGTCAAGTTAAACTAAATGTAAATCCATTTCTGCTTCCTAAAGTGTTTCCTACTTTGAGTTTTTCCCGCTCTTTTTCTCACACAGTTTGTTTCACACACACTTGTTTTAGCTGTGTGTGTTTTGCTTCAGTTTTATTTCTTTCAGGATTTGAATCGAACTGTGTGTTCTTGTTTCCTTGAACTTGTCTGTGGATCCCACAATGTTAGACATTTTCCTATCTACTGCTGATTATGTGTTTGCCCTTGACTGTAGACTACAGTTATGATTTCTGGAATTGGCTTATGTACATCTCTGTTCATTCAGTGTTATAATTGCTTCCTGGCAGTGGAATGAAATCGTCCTCTAAAGCGAAACATTTGTTCAAAATATTCAGGTATATAATGGAGTTTTGTTGTGTTCAAATATATCCGATTACTAAGATACAGGAACAGTGAAGTAGTCGTGAGTCCAGCTTAGAAATACGATGAATGAAACTGATAATGCAGCCATCCATGCGTGATCTAGTTTTACCACCGCAAGATAATAAACACACCCATTAAATGTAGTAAATATGACGTCTTACTACATCTGCATTGACTGTTAAAAGGTGGAAGTCCCGACTACAGTGGCGCTCATCCTATTGAGGGACAGATGCTCAATGAGTTTTGCTGGGATGATCTGAATGTACGACGAACGTTCATACGGAAGGTATTTGGATTCTAGGACAAACTATTATTTGTTATTATCACATCGACATGTTTCTTTTTCTAGTTAATGAAATGTTTTGCTTTACTGATGTGACTGTGGATGTTCAGGTGTACGCAATCCTGTCACTTCAGCTGTCTGTTACTCTGGCCATCGTGACTCTGTTTACCTTTTGGTGAGTGTGTTCAAGTATTTCATAATAGCACTTGGTGTCATATATGTATTTTACCCGTTCCAGTCGTTTCCGATCCCCAGAGTTACTCAGCAATTGTTATTTTTACGGAGTTCTACAGTTGCCAGGTCTTTCTGCAACCCCATATCGCTACAGGGATCTTGTGAAACTACAAGACAATTTTACAAATTTCCGATCAACCTAGTGCAAGTTTTTGGATTGTGGGAGGAAACCGGAGTACCCGGAGGAAACCCACGCTGACACGGGGAGAACGTGCATCCACGGCTCGACCCGGGACTTCTTGCTGTAAGGCGACTGTGCCAACCACTTAGTCACCGTGACGCTCTTGGTGTCATATAGTGTCATATATATGTTATTTTTGAATATATCAATTAATACTGTTGATCCTTTATTTTCTCAGTGATCCGATAAAGGACTACGTACAACATTATCCTGGATGGTACTGGGCAGCATAGTAAGTATACAAGAAGTAATAGCGTTATAAAAATCTTAACTGTGTTTTAAAATGACGGGATTTCATTATTTTGAGAACAGTGCAGTTTTCTTTGTCACATATCTGACACTTTCCTGCTGTGCTGGACCAAGGTAAGACTGAGACTAACTTTTAACACCTCAATATGAACGTGATGCTTTAGGTTGTGCATTATTTGTGCAATAAAGTTGCGTCGTTCAAATTAAACATATTTATTTCAAGCTCTCTTTTCATCTCTACCAACAGGAGGCAGTTTCCATGGAATCTGATTCTTCTTGTGATATTTGTAAGTGTTATAACATCAATATAATATCTAAATAATGTAATGTCATTATCTAAAGTTTTTTAATAACTCATGTCGTTTCGTTGTGATTTCAGACTCTGTCTCTTTCCTATATGACAGGAATGTTGGCCAGGTACAGTGTGTGTCTGTGTTTTGTCTGTTATTTCATTATTATTATTCTAATTAGTATGGCATGCTTGTGTATTCGTTTTAGATTACTGTACTAGAGACACAGATTTCATTACAGCACTTCACGTGTAATCTTACACATTTTTAACATGTCTCTGTGTGTTTATTCCACAGTTATTATAATACTAAATCTGTGATGATTTGTTTGGGAATTACAGTCTTGGTCTGTCTTACTGTCTCAGTCTTCAGCTTTCAGACCAAAGTAAGCGCAAAACACCTTGTGTGCAACTAATGACTTCATTGGGAAAAATCATGACACAATTATTTGCTATGCACATATAATTTAATTAGAAAATGTACACTTAAATATACATTTAACAAACATAAACATTGTCCATTCAATGTTCTTGGACAGATTGATGTGACTTCATGCCAAGGTGTGCTGTTTGTTCTCTGTACCGCCTTCTTTATATCTGGACTCGTTCTGGCTTTTATTCTCCCTTTTGGGCATGTAAGTACTTCTTTTTTATATGAGCAAACAATTTACATACACTGTATGATCAAATGCATGAGAACAACACATTTCCTTTCCTGTTCAACAACCAAAACATTGATTGTGACCAGATAAAAACTAAAAATTTTATAAGTTACAATTGGTCCACATTTCTCTCAGTAAGTTTTTTTGAAAATGAAAAGCCCACATACTTTAGTCCGTATAATTTAGCACTGGGTGCCTTTATGATGGTAAATTAATCATTTAATTTGAGCAGGTTCCTTGGATGCAAACTGTGTTTGCTGGATTTGGAGCAGCACTGTTCAGCTTGGTAATGCTCGTTTATTTACCTTGGAAATACACAAATATTAAATCATTGCAAGTTATGAATAAATCCTAATTTGTCAGTCAAATTTAAAAGCCACTGACGTTTTCTGTGCTTCTGTTCTCTATTAAGTTTCTGGCGTTTGACACACAGATGCTGATGGGAAAGAAGCGCTACTCTATAAGCCCGGAGGAGTACATCTTTGCCACACTCAACATCTATATGGACATTGTGTATATATTTTCTTTTTTCCTCCAGATGTTCGGAGATCATCGGGAATAAACCTCACCTCAGTTTCCAAATTCTATTTTAGGTAATTGTTGCGTATATTGTGGAAACCTATGCATCATAAAAGAAAAGTATTATACATAAATATTTTATTGGTATATTTGAACTTGGTGTTAATTAATTTGCCTTCCGAATAACAATTATTACTAAAATTCCAGATTCCGCACTTCCGACATGGTATTATTTATTGTGCATTAATTTACAACTCACATCTGAGCTTGGACTTTTGCAAACATGTTTGTAAATATCATCTATTTTAATACAATGTTATGTTTGTCACCCTGAATTTGTCACCCAGTGAATATCTTCCCACCACTTTATCCAAATGATGTGCATGTTGCATGTTCTCTGTAACTTCCTTCTCTTAATCTGTGGTTGTCGTTTCAGATTATTCAGTCTGGTCCAGTCCAGTGTGGTGGTGTTAGATTCTTTACTAGCATTATTCCTGCTGCTATTCTATGCTGTAGAAATACAGTCGGTCGTACTGTCCCAGTAGTCACAGTTATGAGACAAAAAGGTGATACATGCAATTTAAACAACTAGGTAGATCACATAAATGTATGTAGATAGCAAATGTGTAGATATGTGTAGCTAAATAACATAGATGTATGTAGATAACATAAACGTGTGTGCAGTTTTTATGTTATTTATTTTATTACACAGAATGAGCAAAAAGCCAATCTAGATTATTTTTTAGAATGTGCACTTATTACCTTATCATAGTTACCAAGTATCATTTCCATACACATATATAGTTTAATGCAAATACTTAAATACTTTTTCTTTGGTGATTTTATTGTAAATTTCTGTTTAAACAAACGTCGTATCTGTTTAATCTTAAGGGATTTGACAGAGTCATTTTTTCTCATATTTTTTCTCGCAATTTAAAATTACAGTTTACAATAAATGTGAATCAAGTTAAGATTGTCCATGTCTGTGTATGTCCACCATTGAACACTTTACGGAGACAATTTTGGTGTGTTGATATGCAAAATGTTAATATAAGGTTATTTATTATCGTTTTCTATTGTAAAAACGAGACGGATTTGAAATATATAAAATAGAATTGTTCACAAAATAAGCCACATTGCACGTATCACCGGCCCCCCACCACCCACACAGATGCACAGTTTGGGCTCCCACTGAGCTCGTTTTCTCCCAATCCAAACACAGAATACTTAGATACTGAAAACGCTTGTATATAAGGTGAAATACTGATAAATAGGGTGACGTTTATTCTCGTGAACGAATTCTCGTTGGCCGAATTTATATACATATATAATAATAAACATTGGGTGAAATTTCCCTTATACAGAAACAAATGCTCATAATGTGTACGTCGATCACATGTTGGAGTATCTAAATAAAGCCATATTATTAATATTCGATATAAGGAATGCTTTGACGTCGTTTATAAAACTAAAATTTACTAAAAAAGAGAAAATGTAAAACAGTCTTTATTTATGGGACGATATAAAACAATAATAAAAGGTACAAAAATGTATTAAATATGTTTTCTGTGTAAACGTTGTATGTACATTAGTTGAAAATAAAAAAGTATTTAGAAAAGGTATTAAGTTGTAAATCAACAGATTGGGTACCAATATAAAACAGAAGGATGCTATACTGCTGTTTTTATAGCCAGGCTGATATTCACCCATCTAAAGAAGTCATGCACATCTGTATTAACTGCACATCTCACCATGCAACACTAAACCAAATTCTGTCTAAAATATTTACAATCAAACCAAACTGGCTTTATTGTTTAAAGATGACTGAACTGAAGACATAACGGCGTTATATAAAATTCTATTATCCTTTTCTATTTCATACAAAAGGGCTGAAGACAAACAGGAAACACTGTAACCATGTACAAAGGTTTCAAAAACACTTTATAAAATACAAACAGATGGACATCAAAAATAGTGTTTCTCATGTAAGCTTTCAGTACAAAACTCTCGAGATTGTCAGATGTACCTGGTTTAATGTTAAGAAGTTAAATGTTGTTGGTCCCCACATTTTCTTTATCAGACGTCAATGACAATTTTAAGACAAACAAAGACTCCTGCTGAGGTGAAATTATTTCAACAAAGCTACGGAACATTTTACATGTTCCTCCAGATGGCATCAGCAGCATTAAAGCTTTAAATATCACACCACAGATAGATTCTACTTCAAAAGCTGATAGAGTCGAGAATAATCCAAAGTACTCAATAAATTAGACTTCCACCATCCCATGTTTATTCCAGCAGTTTGAAGTGCAGCAGATCATCACCGACTGTTCAGACGATCGAAGACTCGCACCGATTGAACTAATTTACAAGACTGTGTGACTTTAAAAAGCCTGAGGAATCAATCTGAGGTATTAAGTTTGTTTCACCAACTTCAGTGAGAGAAAAAAATACTCACAGTAAACCAGAACAATGCCAAACCCCCCACCCCCCAAAAAAACAAACAAACAAAAAAAAAGTGATGATTCCTATTTTACAAAAGTTTCCGGTTCAAAATTTCCCAGACCATCCGCCTCCTGAAATATGGCATGTGTTTCTGTAAAACAGAGTTTACATTTATAAAACATTTCATTTTACTAAGAACAAAACACGGTACAGAAAAACAAAGCTCCACGAAATAAGTTGTTTCATTACCACATGCTGCACAGTTTTTACTTTCGTTCAGCAAGCACAATTATTCAAATCTTCAGTCAAAACAATTTAGAAATAAGCAACTTGTTCAAGGTCCCAAAAGGAGTTTAGAGTTAGAACCATAGCTGCTAGACAGCTGCCCTTAAACATTTCATTTGATATCATAAAGACATTGTGTATGTGTGAAAGTTACAAGGCCAGGGATTTATTAAAACAATGTCATAACCTGAACTCAGGCTTGCTGAACTCACCTGTGTGAATGTGATTGACTTGTCTTTGCTGATGTATTCTGCATACTTGCAGGTAAACATTCCACAGTCACTGCCATTCATTTGCTGAGGGATTTCCTGCAAACCAAAAACTTGTCATAAACATGTATGAGATTTCCGTTACACATAGAGAATGTCACATCAAGTCATAGCAAATGCGAATGCATACAATTTTTACCTTTATCTATCAATGTAGTCGAGCTACGTTTTTATTTACACCACATTACTTACTTTGCGTTTTTTACTATAAAGCATCCAGTCAGAAGAATCAAGCTCTTCAGCTTTTTTATCTTTTTTTTCTTGTTTTAGATAATTCCTGTAAAAAAAGAGAGAAAGAAATCAATGGAATAACTAGTAAAACAAGTGTTCTTGTTTTACATAAACATGCATTGTGGTTATACACAAACAGGACCAAAAAAAAAAAAGAACAACCACATTTTTCTCATCCGGTGCGTGTTTTGACTTACAACTATTAATAAAAAAAAAACGACTCCAAAAGGACGTCAACTGTCCCAAAACCGCAAATTCTACACACTTAATTAGTGAGGGAAATTGTTTAATGGACAGTAAGTACTGCTGTTCAGGCCATGTGAAGTCATTTTGTTATTCTATGTGAATACATCGTACAACCATAATAGAGTGCTTACAATAATATCCGGCATGCGTCATCATTTTCTCCACCCATGGAATCAAAGTATGTGATGCTTTTCTTACGTAAATCAATCACCTACCAAATAAAACACACACAAGTAATAAAATACTTGAAAAAGTGGTTAATTATAGAAATTATTATATTGTATTTTGTTTTGTTGTGTCTATTATGTCGCACAATGACACATTTATAAGTGGCAATGGTGCATATTACTGCAATTATAACCAAATACATAACAGTTACCTTAAGTAAAGCCACACCAACATGGACAGAACATTTACAAATTTATCCTGTTTATATAAACGTTTAATGCTGTGATTAATGTACAGCCAGAAAACCCACTTACAGAATGTAGAACAAGAAAATCTATGTAGTGAAATCAAAGTATGCTGTTTAAAAAAAAAACTTACAGAGAGACACCAGTGCACACCAAGATGAATGGGCACCAGGATGATTTGGACAGAAAAAATGTCCACTTTCTTAGTCCAGCGTCGTACCGTGGAGTAACCCGAGCTACGCAGCTTGGGGAAGAAGAAGGTGTTGAAGGTGTAGACAGATGGTAGATGCGGCATCTTGCTCCGCTCCACAATCATGTTCATGTAGAAATTTATTACCTGTACAGGAACAAGTCAACAGTTGCTGAGTAAAAAGCTAAACAACTGAAATTACTACATAAACCATCAACATTTATCTTCATGTTATGTGTTCAAATACAGAGGAGTGTGTGTGTGTGTGTGCGTGCATGCGCACAATGGTGGCAATGCAAATATTCAAATATTGGGAGTTCAGACTCGTGATGCTGGTGTGCAGTGGATAATCCCACTGTTAAACCTGGGCATTATAAATCAAACCTAATTAATAATTTTAGTGTATTATAAAATTACAATTATAGGCATATATATATATATATTTCTTAATAGAGTTCGTACTAGGGCTGTCCGCAAATAATCGATTATTCGTTGGTCGACCGAAAAAATTACTAGTCGGCCAAATTCCATTGG
>JAOUQU010199053.1:0-14201 GCA_028566735.1 Ammoglanis amapaensis | reverse complement strand
TCTCTTTTTATTATTTAAATAAACTTATGATTTTTGGTTATTTCGCATCCTAGAGTCCTCCTTGCCCGCACATAACAGACTTCTTGTACTTTAAAAGTGTTGGTCTTTCTAGTAATGCGCGTTTTATTACTTATATTTAGTTTGTAACTTTGTATGGCTCTCACAGAATTATAATTTTTTTTTTAAATTTGTGGCATTTATGGCTCTTTCAGCCAAAAAGGTTCCCGACCCCTGTTATACACACACACACATACACACACACATTGTTTATGGTCATTATGTAATTCACTATGTACACACTTTGTGTTATGGACCACCATTTCAAATGAGTATGACGTCATATGTCATGTATGTGGTTATTCAACACAAATTCGAGAGCCCTAAAAAGTTACATTTACATTTTAAGCAGACACCTTTATCGAATTGCGGGCTGTGCTCAGAGGACAAAAATTGACAACTTGGTGGGTAGTGGGTCACCTGAACCAGCGACCTGCTGATGACTAAATATTAGCTCGTTACCTTAACCACTAAACCATCACTAGTCTATGTGCACAGTTTCCACACTTTTATATTTTATTTATTTAAATTTTTAACTTTCTTTTTTTTTTATTTCTTTTCTACATTCTAACCTTCATTTTAACCTTGCTATATGCTAACCTTCATCTCTCAACGTGGTACCATAAAAAACACAACCATAAATGTTTTAGGTTCAACGTCTAACATCAAACTCTTCAAAGCTTCTTTGAACATATACAGTGTAGTCTAGTAGGTAGAGTTTAGGCTTTTAATTGGATGATTCAAATCTAGGCTCTTCTACACAGCCATTGCTGGGTCCTTGAGCAAGAGCCTAAAACCCTGTCTGCTCCAGACACTCTGACCCCAACTTTCTTACGAATTGTAATATGCAAATAAAACATTTTTTTGTACTGTAAAGCTGTGATGACATCCTATATCCAATAATAAAAGCAACTTTTTGAAGATGCCATGCATTTATAAGTCACAATAACCTTGTCTGATAGATGGCTAACTTCGTTTTAACTATCTTAAAGAAACAAGTTGTTGAACTGAATTAAGTGTGTGCAAAGTCTGATATCCGATAGCTCTCTTATGCAATCTAGAACAAATGAAAAACTATGTGAAAAGTTTTCTGATGTACCAACAGCTATGTCATTTAGTGTTGGTTTCAGTAGAAAACATCTTTTTTTTCCAGATCTACAGTGTGTATCTTTAATTATAAAGAGTGAATTTAGTGTACATGTAAAAAACTGAATGTAGAATTCCATTAATCTACGGGGGTAAGTGCACATACTTGCATGTGCAGAGTAGTAGCTAAACTGGAAACTTATTTTCTGAAACTGTAATTCTACTGCTGTCATGAGCAAGTTGGAAAAAGAGATGAGCTGGGTGTGAGGAGGAAGAACTCATCTTATTGCACGACAGAGAAGTATGCGACTCAGCACAGAAGATACCTAACGGATAGTCAATTCTACTATTAATCTCTTCTTATTAAGGCTTTTCTGTAATCAATACAAACTCATGAAATAACTCCTATTCTCTTGGATCTCTCTCTGCTCAACATTTATCATCAGCCTGTTAAGGTTCTTTACAGTCCTCTGCAAATGGAGAATTAAAGATGTAATTGAATGTAATTTAAGTTTAATGAAAACACATGTCGAATAAATAAAGGTTAACAAAGAATGAAGAGTTTAAAGATGCACGATTTTTAACTTACCTTATTGAGCAGATATTTTCCACATTTAGTAAGTCCAGCAAACAAGGTGAAACGGGTCATCAGGTTTATTTTCAGGCTATTCTAAAGTAGTCACAATTAAAATAGAAATTGTTATTAAAGGATGACAAAATCTGTAGGTCTCTTTCAGAAGTTATAAAAAGTTTAAGCTAACTAGCCTTGTACCCTTATGAATTTAGAGCTTTTGAGCTTTTAGACACTTTTCAGCATTATTGTGCAGTAAAACACACATTTCCACACACTAGTGAAAGCACACTAAAGGGCAATAGTGAGCATACATGTGAGCCCTAGTCGCGGCTCCTGGAGTGCAGTTAGAAATTTGGTACCTTGCTGAAGGGCTCTTCAGTCGTGACCTGTTGACTTTCGGAATCGAACCGGCAACCTTCTAATTAAGCCCAGCTCTTTAACACACCAGGCCATGACTGCTTCCAATATAATATAAAATATTTCTTACAAAAAACCAGAATCAAATAAAACGTACCTTCGATTGAATACATGGACAGTCGCTCCAGGTCAGAGTTGTGGCAGGTCCTGCACCACTGTGCAAAGTAAAACTATCATAAACGAGATATAAAACATTTCACTGAACTTTGTGGGATCTTGGATTACTGTACTACCTGAGCACCTATAAATTAATATGTGAATAACATTTAAATGAAGACTTTTGTGCTTACATCAAGCGTAAGCTTTATACCCTGGAGTGTAGCAATTTTCTTACTGGCTGGTTCTCCATCACTTTATAGCAAGCTTTGACTGTCACGTTGCTCTAAAGCGAGCAGCTGTGTGATCATTTTATTTACACAAATTCATCATACACGGCATGTAATTGTTTGGTAACAATTAAATGAATCTCGAAGGATATACTAATGTTTTGCATTACTACAGTTAATTCTTATGCATGCACATATGCAACATTTTGGAAAGTTTACACTGGGCTTCAGAATGAACGGAATGTTCTAGTTAAAAAATCCAATCACTATTAAATTCTAATCAAAGGACAGAACCACACAGCGGGATTATGATTCTAATGCATATTGCATTGGGCTAAATATCTTAATGCTGTGTTACAATTATATTTTGAGTCATCTAATTTAAAATGGGTGGCACAGTGGTTTAGTGGGTAACACGGTCACCCAGGTGATACCTTTTGGATCTCTCTCTGCTGAACATTTATCATCACCCTGTTTAGTTCTTTACAGTCCTCTGCAAATAGAGGATTAAAGCTGTTATAAAACGTAACTGAACATAAAAGTTTAACGAAAACTAATGTCGAATAAATCAAATGTAAAATAGATAAAATGAAGAATTTAAAGATACACAATTTTTTTTACTTTAGAGCAAACATGGGAACATGGGTACTGTCGGCTCACAGCGAGAAGGTACTGGGTTCTGTTCCCAAGTGGGTCCATTCTATGCAAATTTTGCATGTTGTCCACATGTCTGTATGCATGCTGAAAACATGCTAGTGAGGTGAATTGAAGACACAAATTATTTTATGACTGTTTGACATAACCATGTGTGATGAACGTTGTGTAATCAATGACCTTTCCTGTCCAGAATGGAACCAAAGTGTAAACATGACATTAAAATCCTAATAAACAAACTTTAATAAAAATTTAAGAGCAAAATAGGGGGTGAGAAATTACAGGCAGTGACCCTTAGCTGTACCTGCCTGTTTAATTTGGAGGTCCCGGGTTTGAATGATAATGTTTTGCAAATGCCATTCGTACCATTTGCAGATCCAGATCAGGTGGATTAGTTTGGTCAGTCAGCAGGAGATTAATTCCCTGTTCTATTTGTTTCATCAGTTGCAGCTCTCAGACATCCAAACCTGTCTGTCAGACCTGATAGGTGTACAGCAGCGCGTAGACATTCACCTCTATTAGAGGTGATTGCACAAATTGCATAAATAAAAGAAAAATGTTCCTGACATAGTCTTGATTGAAATATCCTGATGATAAAATCGTGTTTTAATCAAATGTAAAAAGAAGTCACTTGTATTTACACATTTATACAGTAGTGGGGACAAAACCATTTGAGACTACAGGTAACATGATTATATTGAACATATTTTTAAAATACAATACATTTACATTTTCAACATTTAGCAGATGCTTTTATCCAATTTGATGTAATATTATGACTGAACATGTTTTTTAAAGCAACTAAACATTAAGGGCTTTGCTCAGGGGGCTAACAATGGCAACTTTGGATTACTAGTTCAGTACCCTAACCACTGAGCTATCACTGGTAGTACAAAGTGTTTGATGACAAACTGTTATTCATATATTTAAAAAATTACTTTGAAATCGTTTGCTAGGTTTTTGGTACATGACTTCATTGACCAAAGACTTAAACAGATTATGTCTGCTATTGTCTGATCCTCCTCGCTTCATGTAGTGCAATATAATTTAATAAGAGACAGATACAGACAGGCCAGTCAGGATTATGAGTTTATGAAGCACAGTGTTCAATGAGGCTATGGTTTCTAAACATTTTCAAACAACAGTCTGGATGATAACGAGAACTGTACTACTGTTTATTCTCAAAATAAATGTCAAACTCATCTGACAATATCACGATATCTCAGTCTATCTGGAATAAATGGCTTTGTCATTCTCAACATATATGATACTGATATATTCTACAGTATCATAACGATCGCACACATGCATTGCGTCATGCATTTTGTCGTTTGGCTTGGATGATGCCTTGAGATTCCATGTAACTTTAATTTAACTTCAATTTAGTAAAGCTATTTCTGTCACTAAAAAAATTGTGTTGTACTTGGTGTGACCAATCTGTTGTGACAGGGAGTGTTGACTCACTGTCATTCTGACTATTACATTCGATCACTCAGGTTTGGTGTCTTTGCCAACCTTAGTACTTGCTAG
The DNA here is from genome assembly GCA_028566735.1 of Ammoglanis amapaensis. Classification (NCBI taxonomy): domain Eukaryota; kingdom Metazoa; phylum Chordata; class Actinopteri; order Siluriformes; family Trichomycteridae; genus Ammoglanis; species Ammoglanis amapaensis. The sequence continues at coordinate 9,557 of JAOUQU010199053.1, read as the reverse complement.
TTCTTTCTTTCAGCTATGCTTTAACAGATGTGGAATTCTCATTCTGCATTAGAAATGTGGTTCCTCTCAAGACTGCTTTCTTGTAATATGTTGGTTTTTAGGCATAGCAGTTGCCTGATGGTTAAAGAATCGTTTTCGAGGTTTGATTTTTCTGATGTATTGTAGTGTATCCCAACAGTAATTGCTTCTCTTGTTTCTCCTATTGAGTGTTCAGAGGCTTGTAAGAGATCATCTGGAAACACGTCTAAAAATGATTATGTTGAGCACAATACTGACTCAGTGAATCATTGAGAGAGCAATATATAGAAATGGAAAGGTGAACATTTTGGGCTAAGTAGGAAAGTGAAGCTCGAAGAAAGACACTTAAGGATTCACCAGGGTTCGATTCGGTGATCGGTTGGAGTACAAAACTATTTTTCATACATTCGGATAGTTGAAAGTTACACATGTCTGTACATTACAATCCCTTTTCTTAACTATTATGTTCAATTGGTTCAGACACACGATAAGCATAATGATTGGACGAAGATCCATAAAGCAAATAAAATGGAAATCTCCAGTATTCTCGGATCTTTTATGACTTTCACTTGTTTACATGTTGATTGTGGGTATAAATATCTGCCTGTCCATAGCAGCAACAAATAGACAATTCAAACTCTTGTTGAAAATCTTCCTAGAACAGAGAAAGCTGTTTAGATGCAAAAGGGGAAGCAACATCACTTAATGCCTATACATTTAGAATAAAATACTAAAAAAGCTTCAGGTGTAATTTAAAGCTTTCCTAGTATTTTAGTCCACGTTTCATAGAGAAAGAGTTTTTTTTTCTTCCCCTGAGAGCATCTAACATGTATACTTACCCTAAATTACAAAATGATTGATGCAATAGAATAGTTCTTTTTAGTAGTCCTTGAATCTAAAAATGGCGAAAAAGAACTAGTTAAGCTATGGACTGAAAGCATTCTTAATGCTTTAAAAAGCCAGTGGATTTCCAGATCACAGGCTAAAAGACAAAAGATCAATATGTCAACGTGCAATTATTTAAAAGTATTTAGAGCATTTAAAGGAATGAAAGGACATTAGATTCATGTAGGAATATAGAATACGGCATCACCAATGTGCTTTTAATACACACTTATGGATTATTCCTCTTTACACACACTAGTGAACACACACTAGAGAGCAGCAGTGAGCACACATGCTTTGTGCAATGAGTAGCTCCTAGCCACGGCACCCGGGGAGCAGTTTGGGATTAAGCGCCTGGCTTAAGAGCACTTCAGTCCTGACCTGTCAACTCTCTGACTCGAATCAGCAATGTTCCAGTTCACCAATCACTAGGTCACAGGTGTCCGAACTTTTTACAACTGACAAAAAAATTGCAAGACTGAGATCAAGCATAATGACATGGGTGCCATTAACCAAGACATTCTATAAGATTTACTCATTTTCAGTTCTGTTGACAGAGGTCACTTTTTGAGTTTTTATGTCTGTATATTTAGCATCTCAAACGGAAAAAGCTGCCCCTGAGACTATGTGAAGGAAGACATGTCACTATTTTAAACATACATGGTGGCTGTCTTCCCTGGGGTAGATGGAATCGTCCAACAAGACGGTGAAACATGAGACAGAAAGTCCAATATTGGTTATTGGACTAAAAGCGATTGTATATTTCTATGTTGACACGACACAAAACAGCACCGTCATATCGGACAAGCAATGTCGTTTTCCTTTAATGATTTTGTATTGAGATCCTATGCACCATGAAGTAATTCACCACCATAGTGATAGAGGGCATCAGGTTTCTGAGTGTCTACCTTCCCGCTTTAGCAATCAGTGAGAAGGCTCAATACAAAATTTAGCTGATCGATATTGAACATCGAATGCTTTTAATATTGGATCATAAACAAAATATTATAAACATCAAGTCAGAGAGTGACTACTTTATTAACAGCACTCTATTGATTATTGTATTGAGGTGCATGTAAGGCGACGCAGAGACTGGACAGAATTCACATCAACGCAGAGGGCGTGCGGAAAGGGGTCATTTCAATCACGTCAGTGTAAGAGCTCTATGACAAGACAGCAATGATTTGACGAAAGAAATATAAATTAGCCATTACACGTACATCATTAAACTAGCATTGGTGAGATTCAAACTGACATATTTTATATTGCTAGTCCTGTACCCCAACCACTAAGCTGTGGCTGGCCCCTTTCGAATGGACACTAGCTTAACATTAGCATTCTGAAGATTTGAAGTTGGTAAGAACCAAACCTTTTCTTTGCTACTAAACAGTAGGGGGTTATAAGCCAACTCTTGTTATTTAAACGCACAGCAGCCAGAACTCCACATTTCATCCCAACAGTCTTACAGTCCATCTCACTGTCGCTGTCTGAACTGAATAATACCAGCAGGCTATAGAATTATTACCCTCAGTACATCCCATTATGGCAGAGAAAAAAACTTAAACATAGATTTATAATAAGATTAGTACCACTCAGTTCAATAATCTGTCTATTGTTATGTGATCATTTCTTATTATATAAGATTTGCATTAGCTTATAATTTCAACTTCTAACTAATGACCTCGGACATTTAGATTATGTAAAAAATGTAACTTTTACTCATTAAAGAAATTTCCTAACTTTTATAAAAAATTTATAGTAAAACTATAAAATAAAAGCAGAAGGTTTACTTTTAAGTAGGTAAAGTTTTTATTTGGCTCCCATTCCTTAAACATTTCTAATGAATGCTCATAACTGCTTCTGTGCACACAAAAACAGCATTGTTTAAATGCACTAGGAAAGTTTGTGAACCTCTTTACCAAAAACAACAGAAGAGATAAACTACAATCAGTCATTATTAAATAATGGTAAAAAACAAAAGGCCAATCTAAAGCTGACAATAAAGCGCTGCAGCCCTGTGCACGTCTCTCACGTAACTAATTCAATTTTGCAACCCACAAAGCAATTAATTGTTGTCAACACAAACATTATCTGTTGGCCTCCAGAGCAAAGATGTGCATACAAGGAGGGGGTAATGATCTCCCAACTTCAAGAATGCTCATGACTGCAGATGAGCTGAGCGCTCATGTTTCCTTTATTTCTTTAACTTTCCTCGTTTTCTATTAGATTTGTTTTTACTGCAGTTGATGGACCGGAAACAAATTATTAGGACATCTCGCTTGATGACATAATGAGTCGCTCCTGAGCAGATTCATTCTAAGTTAAGACCACTATTTTTCTTTTAACTTCTGATGTGACCAAAAATCAATTTTTGTGTGGAGGATGGAGGTGGAAAAAGCAGAGAAAGTGGCAGTAGTGCTCAAGTAAGCAATCGATGCAGGCCGAATAAAGAGGCCCATTAAAGTCCATTATTTCTATAAAAGCAGACACGAGCAGGAATATGGGGACCGATTTCCCCCACTGCTCTTTTTAACCATGGCTTGGGGCTAAATGGATGTTCCTACATTGGCATCTTCATCTATGAGCTGCGGTAAATGTCATGGCACTCAGTGTTGAAGGTTGTGCAACACTCCATAATGTATTACTGTAACTCGTTTCCCTCGGCCTCAGCAGTATAATTAGAGTTTCATATTTTCAAATGACATCAGTGATATGTAGTTATTTACATTCCGCCTGTGCCTTTAGTCAATAAACAACAAAGTTATTTAATATAAGTCACTTTATTAGACACGCCAACATAGTCTAGTTCATTTCGTATTTTATAAGCTATGCTTCATGTGTGTACCCTTCCTTATGATATTCGCCACTTCTCAGTACCCTCGGATTTCCTCAATTTTCCTGAGGGAACCACCCAAAGGGATCAATAAAGTTCTATCTATCTATCGTAGCGATCAAAACAGACACCATAAGACCACTGAGGGACCCCAGATGTTTTTGGATGGTGGAACAGTACACAGCAATGACAAAAATGATTTTGAATTCCTTCCACGGTATTATGATTATATCAGACATTTTTCCTGTTGACTTCTCTTATAAGTCTCAATCCTCTGTTTGTGTGTGTGTGTGTGTGTGTGTGTGTGTGTGGGTGTGTGTTTACCCGTTGCCAGTCGTATCTCAACTCTAAAGTGCTTTGTGGACCACTACCGATCCCCAGAGTTTCTCAGCAGGTGATTGCTGCCAGGTCTTTCTCCAACCCGTATGGCTATGGGGATCATGCGTATCTATAGGATAATTTGTCACATCTCCGATCAACCTAGTGCATGTTTTTGGACTGTGGAAGGAAATTGGAGTCTCCGGAGGAATCACACATCGACATGGAAAGAACATGCAGACTCCACACAGAAAGCCAGCATCAACTTGGGAATCAAACCCGTGACTGTGAGGCGACAGTACTAACCACTAAGCAACCATCCTCAGTTTACAGCTGTAGTAATTGAGATTTAAGGTTACTTCTGGTGATCCCTGGAAAATTAGGTGTTCACTAATGGACTCCGCTTTGTACATTGTCAGTATATACATATTAAACATCTGATATAAACATAGTTTGATACGTGTGTAATCAAATTCCAGTGATCTACATGACCAGGATGAATCGGAATACCAAATGTGAGTCTTCTATAATTTGTCTGGCCTCCAGACACATTTTATAAACATACTCCACATACTTAAAAAATCACAAATATCATGGTTTAATCAGTTATCACCTTAAGACTTAGAAAGTTTGCCAAAGTAATGTGACTAATGTTAGGTCACTAATGTTAGATGAGATTACATGGCTCACCCTTAACCATTAAATTCATTTTAAATGTGTTGAGTGGGGTTTAGCTTACAGCTCACGCCAGTATGAAATAAGATACCTGTACTGACTCTTATAGTGAAGGGGTCGTTTTACCCTCTTATTAGAGGTACGTCTGATATTCCTAAACTCAATATGCTATGTTCAAAACTTTTTGAGACATTCCAAACTAGAAGAACCTTAACTTCAGTTTACTATAGATATTTAGTTACGAACGATGCAAACGAAATATGTGACGCCACTGTTTCACCATTGGTCAGGATCATTGCGAGCTTGTAAAGAGGTATGGGTGCAGTAGCTTCTTCTGACCATTAGAGGGAAATAGCAGGAGATACAACACACCTGACAAATCAAAAAAGATGTGAAACTGCTTTGAAGACAGAACAGATGCTAAGTGCTAATGGATTGCAAATGCTTTTTTTGCTTTAGATTTGAAAAAAAACTCTAAATGACTGTATTACAATTTTCTGCACATATTTTTTTTTCAATAAATTAACAGTTGAAATGGAAAGACAACATGAATCAGCCTTTATAATTATATAAAAAATGAACATTTGTAAATTTACACTTTACCTGTAAGAAAAAAAAACTAAAATAAATCTTATATAACCCAAATTCCAAAGAGGTTAGGATGTTGTGTAAAACATAAATAAAAACATAATACAAAGATTTGCAAATCCCTTTTAACTGGGATTGTACTGGATATTAAATTATAAAATACAGATGGAACAGGTGCTCAGATCTATTTTGCAATAGCACCTCATTACAGGGACTATAGCGAATTAGAGATTCCCAAAACAGAACAACAACTAAACAAGAATCAGTAGTTCAGTTCAGTTTCAACTTTCAAAGTTTAGTCTCTTAATTTTACTTTCTTAAAGTTGTCTAAATGTTGCTGTGAGAATCTCTTTGTTTAGATTACTGTGTACAATTATTTGTTTACTATTACTAACACCACTGATTAGTCGTCTGCGTGCAATGACTGGTGGTATCACAGGCAGTGTGACGATTTTCAGTTGCACTTTATGTCGTGCGAAAGTCGAGTTACAACAATGTTTGGTGCCTTTGTCAAAATGTGGGATGCGATGAGATAGTACAGCGACTGCCGCGCGATCACATCACAGCAGATTCCACACTCACTGGATTTATAGGCTAAGGTCAGATCCCTAAATGCTGAAAATGAGTCGCCGGTCTGAGCAAAGCGCATGACTCCGGTTCCAACCGGCACTGCCCGCGAAACCTAGAAAAGACAGGATTCAGTAGTTTATCGTCTATGTTTCTGTGTAGTTTTAAATATTTGTTTGGAACTTGTTAAAATAATAATACAAAAATATCCATATATTTTTTTTATTGTGTACAATATATTATAACAAATACAAGAAAAGCAAAACAACTCGATTACTTTTGTCTAAACCAAAAAACAAACAAACAAAAAAAGATTAAAAATGAGCAGAGAACAATTTATGCGATGTGCTGTTACACTTGCAGGTCGTTTTTCCTCTGCTTTAAAACCTGGTGTAGCTAAAATGTTACTGCAGACTTGTTCATGTTGCCATAAAGTCTGTTCACAATGTCTGCAATAACAACAATGAAGCGAAAATCTACATTTTCACCTTCTTTCAATCTCTCATTATCCAGCTGTTCCAGTCTGTTTTTTTTTTGGCTTTTACGTGTTGATTCCGGATCTTTGTCATGCCTTTTATAACTCACATTATTGTCCCCCCCCCCCAAATGCTGCTAATTATAACCTCCCTCTATGTATTTAGCAGCATCTGTGTATCTTTATAAAGACAAACCTGGTCAATAAGAGTTGCTACAAATTTCTTGAGAGGTGCTCGTGCCATGGCCATGCACGGTGCCAATGCGCATTTGTGGAGCCGCCGTCATTGCGTCACTTTCATTGCTTTTGTGGAGACATCTCTTTGCAACGTGTCAACTATAAATCAAGCTTAAAGACTGCAAACCACTTCGATGCTAAACTGATGATGTGACAATTGCTTTATTGCCGACTGAAACCGAATTGTGCAAGATAGTAAAAAAATAGCCCTATTTTTAACCTATAATCAATTAAATACACCACAAAGACAAAATATGTAAGCAGCAATGCAAGGCAAAGAGTTATTTTCATGTAAATTCATTATTATTAATGTGTTATTTCTATAAAGGTGTTTACATTTTATTTATTTAAAAGAATGGGAATACGAGTTTTTGGCGTGCATTAATTATATTTACATTATTTAAAATAGAATTCATATAAACCTCTAAATGTACCAAGTCAAGTTTCCACTGTAAAAAAGGTCCAAATACAAAACCCATAATGCTAAGGTGGTTAAACTTTGTTTTTATATAAATATGAATGCATTTATAATTGGATGAACATTGTATCTAGTTTTGCAGAATATTTAATCTGATGCTAAATTGTTAGAAAGGAATTTATAGCAGTTCCAGCAGCTCAAATCATTTCACACCACACATAAGATTTAGTAATAACAGAAAGACATTAATGTCATTAGCTATAAAATGAGAATGAATCAGCAGTTGTTATAAGCAACATTTATTAAATTTACTACTTTCCATAAAATTTGGCACCCTGACACACATAATTAATCCAGTACTGTTGAATTTTGATCAATATATACTGAAAAAAGTCAAAACTATTGCATGACTAATGCTAAACAGTACGAAAAATAGGTTAATACAAGCTAATGTTACTTCTTTCTATAGAGAATTGGATTTACTTTAAAGGTTAGAAATAAGTGATCAGAACATGTATATGTTCCATTTTCTTTTTACATCCATGTCTTTACAAAACGTTGAGTTGTCAAGAAAATAGTCCAAAACGTCCAACAGAACATCCAAGGAAACTACTGTAAAAACACTTTTGATTCCATTTACGTCATCATCCTTCAGACCTCAATCTTCATGATGCTGGAGTCTGATTGGTGACAAAAGCTGCCCTGATTGCAATCGAGCACTTTGCAATCTGCAGTGACTGAACAAAAATGGAAGAGATTTGAAATACAGTTAGGAGAAAAACAGCATTCACCAATTCTAAGGCAGGAAAGAAAAGATTTCAGGATCGTGGAGCCTGCTGTTCGTTAGGGAGCATGACCCATAGACGAATCTCCATCGTCTCCAAAGTCTCCATAGTCTCGTGCTTCTGGAGGGTCTTGTCGCTGAAGAAGTAGTCTATAACACAAAGAGACGAAAAAGCATTCATGTGAGAAAATATATTTAGGATAAAATCCTCCTGTTGGTGGCAGTGATCAATTACAGAGCCGGCTCTGGAAATCCAAAACGACATCTCATTATTTATAGTGTCTAGAATAAAACGTTTTCATTGTACAGGGCACATCAACTGTCTGAGACAACATACAACCACAAAACATGCAAAACAAATTTCAAAGTTATATAAAAATATAATATAACAATATGTAATGAAATATTAACGAGCAACATAATGTGGATAATAATAATATGAGTGTTAGAGAGGCCCAGTGGCTTAGTGGTTATCACAGCGTCAAGTCCTAGGTTCAATTCTCGGGTCTGTACGAGTTTCCTTCCACAGTCCAAAGACATGCAGCCCTGGAATTGTACTGGATATCGAAAAGTCGTGCATGTGTTTGTCTCTGCAACAGACTAGCGACCTGTTCAGGTTCAGAGACCCTAACTAGGATGAAGCCGTGGTAAAACTAGATAAATCTTGGTACTGCAATAAGAATATAATTACAGAATAATAATATAATTAGATAAAGATCAGAAGTATGTTATTGTAGTAATAATATAGTAACATAATGTAATAATATATAATGATTATGTATGAAATAGCAAAACCATTGTCTAATAATAGTTACTACTGGAGATGTGACTCTACTGCTCATAACAAAGCATAAACCGGTCATTAAGTCTATGGTGTAAAACATCACTACATCAATGAAAATATCACGTTTCATGCAGTTTAATATTTTGGTTGTAAACAAAACCCAAGTGTAGGAGGAGTAATATTTAACCATGTCGAGAAAGTCTGGTCTGTATTTAACTCCATCTAATTTTCACCCTTTTGGCCTCTCAAACAAGCATCAAAAATTGATTGACAGGGTGTAGAAGTTGTTCTGACCTCAACACAATAGAAAGGTCGATCTAAAGCCGGGCCTGTCGGTCCAACATCACACCTGATCTCACAGGTGTAAATGGGCAAGATTTTTACTGACACATTTAAAAATGTGGAAAGTTTTTCAAGAAGCTACAAAAAAGAGTTAGATATTACTCTGTAAAAATAATCTTAAATGGTTTTTCTGTTTGAAACACTAGTGAGTGAAGATTTTCTCGGCCCCTCTTGTGGTCTCTGTAGGGTTCCTGAAATGCCGAACATATTACTAAGTAGTCCTGTTTTAATGCCGAACACTAGGAACACTATCTAGAGACACTTCTCCAATAAAGGAAGTGCTTCAGCTTGGTGGTAAACGGGCTGCTGAACACAAGTTCAATTTTTTGTGTTAAATCAGATCCGATTATTGATAGTAGATCTAAATGAAAGTTGCTGGATGTTCCTTCAGGACAGTTAAAAACTTACTTATGTGTGTGTTAACTTTGTAGGCTATGATGACTGTGATTTGAATTTTGCGTGTAAGTTGCATGTAAGTAAACACCGACCGATTGACCGACCGACCGACCGACCGACCGACCGACCGACCTAATCACCCACCCGACACTTCACCGACATTTTACTTTCTTAAAGTTGTCTAAATGTTGCTGTGAGAATCTCTTTGTTTAGATTACTGTGTACAATTATTTGTTT